>CM026887.1:48017311-48178532 GCA_015227895.2 Colaptes auratus
GCCTGCACAGAACCGCAGCATTAAATTATTCTGAGCCTTCAGCCTGCTGAACGATAGGAGATAGGTGACCCTGGTTTACTAAATCCACAGGATCACAGGATCTCAGGGGTTGGAAGGGACCCAAGAGATCATCAAGTCCAAGCCCCCTGCCAGAGCAGGGCCACAGATCCAGCACAGGTCACACAGGAACACATCCAGACAGGGCTGGAAAGTTTCCAGAGGAGACTCCACAACCTCTCTGGGCAGCCTGCTCCAGGGCTCGTGACCCTCACAGCGCAGAAGATTCCTCTTCACGTTGAGGTGGAACCTCCTGTGCTGCACTTACATCCAGTGCTCCTTGTCCTATCCCAGAGGTGCAAGTGAGCAGAGCCGTGCTCCCTCACTCCTGACCCCCAGCCCTCAGATATTGATAGACATTTATTAAATCCCCTCTCAGTCTTCTCTTTGAGCAGGAATGCTAAGGAATGACTTGGGAAAGTGCAGAGATCTGTGGGCATCATTTTTTTTCTCCACTCTGCGTTAGACAGAGAGAGCAATGCTGAGGCATACATACCCTTCCTGGGGTTTACAGCTATGGCATATGGCTCTCCTGCCATGCTGGGGAGGAGTCTCGTGCAGTTAGGTCCATTCAATTGTCCTACATTGATGGAGTATCTCAGGCTAGTCCAGTGGGTTGTGTAGTAGCTGAACCAGTGCATTCTGGGAGTGATCAGTCCAGTAAACATTCCCAGCAACCCAGTCAACAGCAATGCCCCGAGGCCTTTGAATTCTGGACACTGAAAGGAACAGATGTTGAAGTCAGGTTTACAGAAGTGACCTTTCACAGCAGCTGCACAGCCACAGATTTATCTGACTTTTCCCAGTTAAGTAACTTTGACTTTTAACACGTGAGCTAGCTAAACACACTGCATGGGAGGAGACAAATTCCACCTGCAGGAGATAGGCTGTACAAGAATTAAGTGACAGTCATGTTGCCTGGTGACAAAGTTACATCACTGTTCAGTGCAGGAGAACAAGGCATGGCTCACAGATGTTTTCTCCAGTCTAAAGGTACCTACACTAAGAACAAGCACTGAGGATGAACCACTTCAACCGTTGATACTGGAGCAGAAAATGTTCCATACTTTGATTCAGAAGGAAAGAATGAAGGATTAAGGTTACACAGCCATTAAACTCCATGCAGTGTGATCCAGCACAAAGACCTCACTGAAAATGAGACCATTATGAGGGATGGCTGCTGAGCAGCTGCCAAGGTTAAATAAAATCACAGCACCCAGAAATCAGCACAAAACTACCTCTGCTAGTATGCAGCTGGAAGAAAATGTTAAACTGATCCTCCTCCCTTGCTGTTAACTGTCCCTGGGTCCCAACAGAATTAAAGGCAGAGCTAGTGCAGTAGTCAGCCTCACCTGTGCCACTCCAGAACCATGGAATCCCAGAATGGCTCAGGCTGGAAGGGACCTCAGAGCTCATCTCCTCCAACCTCCCCACTGTGCCCAGGGACACCTCACAACTGCACTCAGCTGCTCAAGGCCTCATCCAGCCTGGCCTTCAGCACCCCCAGGCAGGAGGCAGCCACAGCCTCCCTGGGCAGCCTGGGCCAGAGTCTCAGCACCCTCCTGCTGAAGAACTTCTTCCTCAGCTCCACTCTAACCCTGCTCTGCCTCAGCTTCCAACCATTCCCCCTTGGCCTGTCTCCAGACACCCTCAGGAGAAGTCCCTCTGCAGCCTTCCTGCAGGATCCCTTCAGGTCCTGGCAGGCAGCTCTGAGGTCCCTGGAGCCTTCTCCTCTCCAGGCTGCACACCCCCAGCTCCCTCAGCCTGTGCTCACAGCAGAGCTGCTGCAGCCCTTGGATCATCTTTGTGGCCTCCTCTGGACTCTCTCCAGCAGCTCTGTGTCCTTCTTGAGCTGGGGACACCAGAACTGGAGGCAGGATTGGAGGTGAGGTCTCAGCAGAGCCAAGGGACAGAATCTCCTCTCCTGCCCTGCTGCCCACACTGCTCTGGCTGCAGCCCAGCACTCAGCTGCCTGCTGGGCTGCATAGGAGGCAAGAGAGGCTTGACTGATAATAATGTTAAAATGTCTTATTCTGTTATGATTTCACAGTTTACATTGAGGCCTAAAGCACTGTCCTAAACAAAGTTCATGTTGCAAATAGGGGACAAACATGAATGAGTTTCTCTACTCTTCACTAGAGCTCTCATGGAGAGGAGTAAAATGTGTCAGATATGACTACCCTGGGCTGGGCAATGGTGAGGCCACACCTGGAGTCCTGGGCACAGTTTAGGGTCCCTCACTCCAAGAAGGACATTGAGTGTCTGGAACATGTCCAGAGAAGGGCAAAGAAGCTGGGATGGTTCTGGAGAACAGGGCTGGTAAGGAGCAGCTGAGGGATCTAGTTGAGGGACCCAGTTGTGGGATCCAGTTGAGGATGCCCCTGCTTGCTGCAGAGGGGGTAGGACCAGATGACCTCTGGAGGTCCCTTCCATCCCAGACCATTTTTTCTGATTCTATGACCTCATTGTTCAGGGTGGAGAACAGGAGGAGAAGCTCCCTCTGTAGCTCTACAGAACTCCCTGACAGGAGACTGCAGCCTGTGGGGGGCTGGTCTGCTCTCCCCAGGCACAAACAGCAGCACAAGAAGAAATGGCCTCAAGCTGCACCAGAGGAGGTTTAGGTTGGACATGAGGAGTGTTATCAAGGCCTGGCCCAGGCTGCCCATGGCAGTGGTGGAGTCCCCATCTCTGGAGGGGTTTGAAAGCTGTGGAGAGGTGGTGCTGGGAGACATGGCTTATTAATGCCCCAGTGCTGTGGTTGGACTCAATGATCTTCAAGGCCTCTTGTGGCCAAAATGCTCGTGTGACTCTATGCCTCTGTTTCCACTGTGAATGCAGCTTATCATCAAAACCTCAAGAGGCAGATGAGCTAAATACACATGCCTCTACCTGTGAGGGCATCAGGCTACATCATGGCCAATGATGCCTGCTCCCTGACAAAGGCAGGAAGGGAAGGGAATGCCACTGAACTCAAAGTCAGCAGAGAAAATCTTAAAATAACTTGCTGTCCTCAGGTGCCAGAGCTCCCTAATACCACAAGACTTCCATAGCCTATTTTCATCATAACATAAAGGTCACTTCATTCTCTAGGTGAAATAATTGGACTGCAAGGGCAAATTTAGATAGTTCCTTGCTCAGAAACCTTTAATTCAGCCAAAACTGCCAGAGAGTGCATGTTCTAAGGCTACACAGAAGCCTGACTGTCCCTCTGCTAAAGCAGCAAAGCGAATCACTCCCTTTACAACGCAGTGTTTCTCTAACAGCAGGCTCACAGGCATTTGTTAGATGTTAAACCAAAACAAATGCCATCATCCTCTGCTATGACATGAGGAGCCTGGCAGCCCATGCCACAGAACACAGCACCGGGGTGCACCAAGCCCTTCCTGCCTTTGCTACATTATCCAAGCAGCACTCCTGCCAGGGGCAGGACACGCAAAAGGTACCTGCAGGTAAGCATTGCTGTATGCCCAACCCAGACTCCTCTGGACTTTGGGAGTACTCAAGGCACCTGTGCCAAGCAGCACCTTGTACCTGGACGTCCCCACTCAGGGTCAAGGGCAGCAGCCTACAAGGCTG
The DNA here is from genome assembly GCA_015227895.2 of Colaptes auratus. Classification (NCBI taxonomy): domain Eukaryota; kingdom Metazoa; phylum Chordata; class Aves; order Piciformes; family Picidae; genus Colaptes; species Colaptes auratus. The sequence goes on from CM026887.1 coordinate 48,020,945, forward strand.
GGACCACCCACTCTTTTTGAAGGAGACTGACAAACACCTGTGGACAGCACAGTCCCTTGCTGGACTTGGGAGTGGACAAGAACCACCTTTTACAGGAAGGCTGATTCTTTGGGAACCTGGCAAGCCCATGGGGGAGTTACCATGCAGGTGAGAGATGGTCCCCAAAAAGAGGGTGGTAGAAGCAGATAAGCCATCCTAAAACCACTCTGAAACAAGGCTGGGGGTTTCATCAACGGTGATCCTTTCTCATTAGTCTCAGCTGCACAGAAGTGAATGTCCAGGGATGCTGGGGTGCACCTGAAACGCTGAATGGATGAGGAGAGAGCCAGGAGAAATGGAAGGCAGGCTTCTGGTACCAGAGGTTAAAATAAGAGAGTAAAAAGCAGTAGCTGCCACCCTGACTGAGTCATTCTCAGTTGTGTTCACTAAGTTTCAGCTTAGCTCCATCTTATTTCTGATGCCTTCTGCATCTTCTCATGCTGCCTAGGAAAAACTGCTTAGTGCAAATGAGCTTTTACCTAATAGCTTCTTTGGATTATGTTAATTCTGCATTCAGAGTCAGGATGAAAATAATAGGAACAGAATCACACTCCCCATTTCCTGCAGTCATTTCAGCCCCCTTGGATGTTCCATGGAACATGTAAGATCTCATTAGGAAGATGGTGGTTTGAAGTCACTCTGCACAACCACAGACCAGGTCAGCTTGACAACTTTTGATCAGAACTGCTGCCTGGTGTGAAACCTTCTTTAAAGGTAAATAATCAATACATAGGAAACAAACAATACATAGAAAACAAGGGAGCCCCAGTTTGGATGTAGAAGCCATTTGATCCAGCAGCAGATTACAGACAAATAGTCAACCCCTAATGTTGAATTTGCCTGGAGAAAATAGGTTACAGCTGCAGCAGGAACCCAGCACCTTGCACTGCTCAGCACTGTAACAGAGGCAGGCTACAGAACATCTCATTTCTTTCAAGAGCACAAGGGAAGCAATGGCTGCTCTGTCTACAGAGGTTTTGAATGTGGCAGTGCTGTGGAATGGAATAAAGCAATGATTTTTGGTTGCTTTAAACCTCCTCATCCAAAACAGCACATTAGCTAACCAGGCCCTGATGGAACAGTGAAAGTAAAGGGAAAGCAATACTAGAAAACTGGCAGACTTCTGCTGTGCAACCAGAGAGTGCTCCTGGGCAGCTGCGCGGCACAGCAGGTGCAAAGGCTCACCGAAGGATCATTCCCCTTACACCTAAACCCCCCAAACAGCTGACTGCAGGAAGAGAAGGTCTCCTAAGCACAGAAACTCCCTCCACAGAGAGCTCTAGGTTCTGGACAGACCCACAAATCAATGCTGCTCAGACAAAACAGCCTGGAAACTGCTTCCACTCCCAGGTGCACTATGTTCACTGGGCTCTGGGGCAAGCACTGGGAGCCCCTCTGTGGATGTATCAGCAGGGTGGTTAAGGCTCCTTGTTAAGCTCTTGCACCAGTGGGACAGGAGCAAGCTGCTCATATCCTGACTGGGTACATTTCAAAACCTGTGTTTTCTCTCCTGTTCTGAGGTGCAATTATGTTATTATGTTCACCTTTGTGTCTTCTTCCAGCACCTCAGTTGGAAGTGGCAGGTCAGTCTGTGCTGAACACCAGCCTCAGAGAACTGAGGGCTCTGTCTCCAAGGGCCATGCCACTGAACATCTGCTGCACCAGTGAGCACCAGTTCACTCAGACCAGCTTACCTCCCATGGAATGCAATCTCTTCCTGCACCTGTCAGTAAACTCTGAAGAGTTGATATTTACTATTTCCTTTAATGCTTCCATTTGTACCAAGCTTAAACCCCTTTTCACAGAAAAAAATAATAACAAGAGATACTTAAAGCTATTCTCTGAGGGAGGCTCTTGATATGCTAATTCCATGGAGCAATTTCGGTGGAGATGGGTTTTTGCATTAATGTAATTACCTGAAAATGCAGGTGACTTTGTTCAGGTTTAGTGTCCTGATTTGCACATCAAAGTCTAGATAGAAAAGTTCTAATGCAACCTTTGAAAACTTAGCCATTAAAAAAACTTGGATTACAAAGTAAGGAATTCTCAAGCTTTTCAAACCCAAATTCAAGTGGTGATGTTACAGAGATACTCTGAAAGCAATTAAGCCACTGATCAGTTATACACAAGGCAACAATACTGGAGGCTTTGTGGAATAACGACGGGAAAATACTCTGAACAGTTTAATCATGGGATGGCTCAGGTTGGAAGGGACCTCAGAGATCATCTCCTCCGACCTCCCCACCACGGGCAGGGACTCGGCTGCTCCCAGGGAATTCCAGCCACAACACCTCTAGACCCTTGAGCAATATCATTCTCAGACAGACATCTGCTGCTATAGACAATGAGAGAGAAAAACACGTCTGAAGGAATTGGGCAACGAACCTGCGAGGCTGGTCACTTACTATCAAGCCACTGCTGCTCTGCCTCCTCTCTCTGTCGTGGAGTTTTCGGTAGAAAATCCCTCCCGGTTGAACTGAGTGCTCCAGACAATCATGTCTCCTTGAAAATATGCATCCATCCCAGTGATCCTTGAGTTGTGCTCAAGATGTGAGATCTGCTGATGCACATCACTGTAGTTGAATGGATATGCAAAACCCAGGATGTCAGTGTCATTAGCAACATAGAGAACTTGATCTTCAGAGCCTAGGGATTATTGTAACGAAACAAAAATAAGGTAAATGTCAACTGCTGCAAAATTAGTGGGTTTCACTCAAGTAGCTTTTTGATGCTTAGCTGATATAATCGTTATCTTAATCCTTATTTTGATTGTTGAAGACTGCAATAGCACACTGAGCAATAAAGTCAACTCCTCCTTCTCTGAGGACGAGGATAAGCGATCAGCATTTACTCCACACCGAGAGGAAAGGTAAAGCTGAGTGTTCTCGAGAACGATTCCTGTGCACAGTTCATGAATTATTGATCTCAAAATAAACTCCAGATGCAACACCTCCGTGCTCCCAGCCATGCACAAAACAGATTATTGAGTGCTGTCTCTCTGCTTTGAGTTTTCCAGCCTTACCTTTTGCTATGCAACTGTTATTCCACTCCTTATAATTTTTCTCGCACGCACACTTGTAGGAGCCCTTAATATTGCTGCAGTGTTGGGAGCAGACACCAAACACCATGCACTCATTGATATCTATAAGGAAAAGAATTGCACTTTATCTACCTGGAGTTTAAAACACTGTTTGAAGAACCACAAAACCAAACAGATGAAAAGTAACTTGTAATCACTGGCATGTCTGGCAGCAGCAAGCAGCAGCCTTCTGCACTTATCACTGAGGTTATTTCTGCTGCAATCAACATAGCTCAGAAGGACTTTTATTTCTCCATCCTTGCCATGTCAACCTATTATCATCAGGGACTGAAATCAACTTTGAGAATTGAGATGTCTGTTACAATCATCTTCAACCTGCATCTGCCACAGTCAGTACTCCACACAAGGCTCCTGTGTTTAGCTTTTGTAAAGAGCCAAACCCTGCAGCTTGGCTATGCAGGAGTGGACTCCCTGTGCTGGTCCCACTGAAGCTATCTCCACCCCGTCCTGCTAAGTTACTGCCCACCAGCAAGAAAATGATTTTCCAGCCCATTCTGTGGGGAGCTGGCTTTGTGCTTTCTGATCAGCTCTTCCATGCTAACAACCGTGTCATCTTCTCTGACAGCACAGCGCTAGACATGTTCAGACTGCATTTCATCAGGAGTTTTACTTGCAAGCTCTTTTATTTGCATTTCAGTTTAATTCTATGCAGCTTCATTATTTTATGTGTCTCAAATTATTCTTGTATACCAATTTAAACTAAAATTTAAATGGGAGAATCACAGAATCCCAGCTCAGAATGGAGGGAGCCTCAGAGCTCATCTCCTCCAACCACCATGCCCAGGAACACCTCCCAACTACACTCAGCTGCTCAACCTGGCCTGCAACACCCCCAGGCAGGAGGCAGCCACAGCCTCCCTGGGCAGCCTGGGCCAGAGTCTCAGCAGCCTCCTGCTGAAGAACTTCTTCCTCACCTCCACTCTAACCCTGCTCTGCCTCAGCTTCAAACCATTCCCCCTTGGCCTGTCTCTAGACACTCTCAGCAAAAGTCCCTCTGAAGCCTTCCTGCAGGATCCCTGTTTTAAACACCAATACCAAACACTCAGTTGAATAATCTACTAGACCTTAAATCTCATCTTTACTCCTTAAATCATAAAATTATTTAGTGGTCTGACTTGAACCTTTCCACATTCACCACCACTGTTAATCCTTGATAACCTCCCCAGGTAAAATGCATAAACCTACATCCTATAAATCCCTTCAGTTCCTTTTCTTGATTTCTTAACCCCATAGCTATGAAGCAGTTTCCACCCTGCAGAGAGAACTCTGGGATGGGTTTCTACCTCTCCAGCAAAGGACCTGACCACGCAGCTGACTTTCAGGGCCTTACAGGAAGGGATGCTGGAACAGATCTGTACCTTCACATTGCCTGTTCCTCCTGTTTCTCTGAAAGCCAGGTTTGCAGCGACACAGCAGGGAACTGTTGGTTTGGTTACAGAAGGCATCATCTCCACAGGGATTAATGTTATCCTCACAGGTATACTCTGTGACACCTAAACACAAGCCAAATGTCTCAGAAATCTAACACTGACAGCTCTGTCTCAACTGTTAAAAATGAGATCTAAAGTTAAAACAACCAAGAAGATTTTTCTCTTTCTGTTGAAGAAGTGAATTTTGAACAATTCTGTGACACAATCTACCTAGATACTGACAGCAGCTCACTGAGACACTTCACAGAATCACAGAATTGTCAGGGTTGGAAGAGACCTGAAGGATCAGCCAGTCCCAACCCCCCTGCCATGGGCAGGGACACCTCACACTAGAGCAGGTTGCTCACAGCCACATCCAGCCTGGCTTTCCACCACCTCCCTGGGCAACCTGTGCCAGTGTCTCATCACCACTTCACTGCTCATCAACAATTTAATATTCAAACTGATCTCATTGCAGACATGGAATCAAATGCAATCAACAGTAAACTGCATCCCAAGCTCCAGAGTCACTCTGAAACCTGCCACAGTTTGGACTCCTATGAAATTTGTCCTCCTCTTGTGGCACCTCAAATACAATTAAATCATTTTTTCAACTAAAAAAAAAAGGTTTTGACTTCTGTGCTGCTGAGTGGGTTTTGCATGGCTGAAAGCCTCAGGTAATTATTTCTCTCTTGCTACAGCCACCAAAGGCAGCCAAACTCACTCATTTTGCAGTCTTGCTCATCCGAACCGTCTCCGCAGTCGTCAAACCAATCGCACTGGAGCTCCATGGGGATGCACTTCTTATCAGTGCAAGCAAACTCATCTTTTTTACATGGCCTTGCTTTGTATGTGATTTTATCTAGATAATTACAGATTAATAAGAGAAGCAGAAATCAGCATTTAAGAGTCTCAGAGAATTTTAGACACATGCAGAATGACCACGAAGCATTAAGCGACTGGAACATTACTTCAAGCTGAATTTGTTTCAGTGTCCCATTCTGACCTCCTAACCTCCAGCTAAGCTTTACTGAAGGACAAGCAGATCTCTGTAACAAAGTTTGCTTTTGAGTTGTTTTCTCTGATCTGAATGCCCTGAAAGGTAAGGAGGTAATGGCACCTACCGCAGTGATCCTCGTCCGAGTTATCCCCACAGTCATCGACCTCATTGCACATCTGCTCGGGGCGCAGACAGACCCTGTTGTTCCTGCACCTGTATGGCCTGGTTGGAGGGCATGGGAACTTGACTGCATGGGGGAAAAAGAATCAGCTGTTACCCAGCCTGGACCTTCTGGAAAGCAACAAGCAGGCAGGGGCACACGTTTGCACCTGGCACATGAATGGCATTTGGTTTGAAGTGCTGGTAAGGACCAGAGCAGGCCTTCTACACTGCCTGCTGTGCAAGTTCTTCAGTCAGGGAAGGAGACTATTGGGTGGCACAAGGGCAATTGCACTTCAGTTTGGGATCAGAAAATCATAGAACTGATTGGGTTGGAAAAGGCCTTCAAGACCACCAAGTCCAACCCAACACCACCATGACCACTAAACCATGTCCCCATAGTGCCATGGCCACAGGTTTCTTGAACACCTCCAGGGGTGGTGACTCCACCACCTCCCTGTGCAGCCTGTTCCAACCCCTGACCACTATTGCAGGAAGGAAGTTTTTCCTTATACCCAATCAGACCATATCCTCTTGTCCCATCACCTGATACTAAGGAGATGAGACCAACCCTCACCTCGCCCCAACCTCCTTCAAGGGAGTTGAAGGGAGCAGTGAGGTCTCCCTCAGCCTCCTCTTCTCCAGACAGAAATGAATATGACAGGAACAAACCAAATAAAGAAGGGTATTTCCTGGTGATCAACACTTCACTGGGGAAGTGACCTTTCCCCATCTGTGAATTCCCTGCAAAAAAGATGAACTTCTCACAAATATCTGCTCTGAAAATACTCAAACAGCAATACCAGAAAGCACATCCCACATTTCCACTGAGCTTCCAAAAGGCAAAGACAACTGGGAGGCACGTGTCCTTCTCTATTTATGTTACAGGTCATCTCCTGCTGTGCCACAAGGAGAGCAACGAAAAATGCAAGGTCCTACCACACATCTCAGCGACTTCGTCGGAGTTATCGCCGCAGTCATCCTCGCCATCACACACCCAAAAATGCAGCTTGCAGAGAGAGTTGTTGCACAGAAATTCATCAGCTCTACAGATATTTCCCCTGGGAGGACAAAGGAAGACAGAGAAAGCCCAGAGGGAAAGAGAAAGACAAAAGAGTATCAGTGTCTGATCACAGGAGCACATACACTCACGCAAGCTATCTGCAGGGACCAGCACTCCTGGCAGGACTCAGTGAACAAATCCCAGGTTAAAGGGTGGAGAGCAAACAGAAACAATGGATCTCTTCCTTGACCATACAGTTCTGCCACTTTCTCTCCATGGCTTAGCCAGGAATGACCCTTTGGCCTGACTTGAGAGGGGAGCTGCCAAAGACCCTTACAACACAGCACGTTCTGCTTGCACGTGGCCCGGAGGTGCTTCAGCTGTTGGTCTGTAACTTCCCTGGGGGATGCTGCCTTCCAGAAAGGACCTGCCTGGGGCCATCAGGAACTTGTGCCATCAGGGAAGAGTGCAAAGCAGAAGAGAGAAACACAGACAATCTTGTGAAAGGCCACTTCAGGCCAGGGTTATTTTCCCCTGTAAATGTCTTATCCTCTACCTGCTTCCACTCTCTTTGTGAGCCACACATTGTATTCAGAAGAGAAGAAGTGACTGCAGTCTCTTAGGCATAAGGTAGCACCTGGTTCTTCTCCTGAGGAGTAAAGGGCTTGGCCAGGCTTGTCTCACCCCCAGCAACTACAAACTCTGTAACTGAGGAAGACTCAGCCACCCAGGCACAGAGCAGATAGGTGGCCTCTGACAGTCTTCTCTTGTCTGGAGCTTCTGAAATGTCTCACTAGGATATTTCATGAACACAGAATGCAGCCAGGAAAAAATCTTTCATGCAGCTTCAGTACTGATTAACTCATCTAACAAAATGGAACAGAGGTGGAGAGGAAATGGTTTAAACTGGACTGCTCAAGTTGTACAAATCGGTTCAAACTGGATTTAGTTTTAATGCAGCAGAAAGAATTTTGTTTCAACATTCTGGCTATGTTTTATCATAGTCAATAGTCACAGAACCCCAGAATGGCTCAGGGCTGGAAGGGAGCTCAGAGCTCATCTCCTCCAACCTCCCCACCATGCCCAGGGTCACCTCCCAAATACACTCAGCTGCTCAAGGCCTCATCCAGCCTGGCCTGCAACACCCCCAGGCAGGAGGCAGCCACAGCCTCCCTGGGCAGCCTGGGCCAGAGGCTCAGCACCCTCCTGCTGAACAACTTCTTCCTCAGCTCCACTCTAACCCTGCTCTGCCTCAGCTTCAAACCATTCCCCCTTGGCCTGTCCCTAGGCACCCTCAGGAATGCTGTTAAGGACCTTTCTGGCAATGATTTTTCTCTAGAACACATTTCTTCTGGTTTCCTGAGAGGAGTAGGCTATAAAGAAGTAAAAACTATGTATCTGCAGAGGGGAACCTGAAATTGTATACCCCACCACCAAAACTGGCACTGTGGCTTACCCCAGTGCCTTGCTCCCACCCTGACAGTTAGATCAGGCTTCAGTGCCCTGTTCCCAGCCCACTGAAGTCCACAGAAGGGTTTATGCTGCTAATAAAGGGTTCAGAATGGGTTTAATTTTAATACTTTTTTTCCCCCCCAGAAAACTGATTGGCTTGAAATCCCCACAGAGAGCGAGGGAGTCGGGAACCCTCACCCTCACCCACTCCCCTTGCAAAGCTCACGTCTGAGCGCCAACAGGAACAGCCTTTCTAATCACTGTCCCAGGGAAAAATCTATACAGCTGAAGCATTCTTCAGGCTGAAAGGCATGAATATAAATAATTGTGTGTGTAATCATAACATAACCATCATTCTAGTTGGATAATGAGATTGAAAAGAGCTCTGCACAGTGGGCTGCAGATAAATATGATGGAGATTGGTTTAGAAGGCTGCAGAATGAAACTCCATTTGTGTTAGCTGCATTTCCAAAGATGAAGAAATGAGTGATCAGTCAGATAAACTGGCACTGGTTTCATGGCATTGCTCTGCCTGTCAGAATTCTTTCACAGAACAAATTCCCATACAAAAAAATCATAATTGTGACATAAATACAAAGTATTATAGACATAACCAACTAGGCAAAGTGCTGCTCATTGCATTAGAAGCAATTTGCAGTTCACAGCAGCTCCCTTATGACATCCAAAGAATAATGTGGGCCTCAGATAAAATCCACATCTGACTGCTTACACTTCATTGGCTTTTAAAGAGATAGGCTCCATGCTGCAAAATCAAGTTTAGAATGGACTAGAAGTGTTTTGGAACTTGGTTATCTGTCTTCTTAAAACAATTCAACAAACACTTCCACACTGCATTGCTGTGCGCCTTTTGCATCCAGACCCCTCTACAACCTCCCTCCCATCCAGACCCCTCTACAACCTCCCTCCCATCCAGACCCCTCTACAACCTCCCTTCCATCCAGACCCCTCTACAACCTCCCTCCCATCCAGACCCCTCTACAACCTCCCTCCCATCCAGACCCCTCTACAACCTCCCTCCCATCCAGATCCCTTTACAGCATCCTTTCCAACCAGACCCCTCTACAACCTCCCTCCCATCCAGACCCCTCTACAACCTCCCTCCCACCCAGACCCCTCTACAACCTCCCTCCCACCCAGACCCCTCTACAACCTCCCTCCCATCCAGATCCCTTTACAGCATCCTTTCCATCCAGACCCCTCTACAACCTCCCTCCCATCCAGATCCCTTTACAGCATCCTTTCCATCCAGACCCCTCTACAACCTCCCTTCCATCCAGACCCCTTTACAACCTCCCTCCCACCCAGACCCCTCTACAACCTCCCTCCCACCCAGACCCCTCTACAACCTCCCTCCCACCCAGACCTCTCATTTTCTTCATGTTCTGGTTTCTCTTTTAAACTTAATCATCCCACATAAGTTCTTTTTTCCTCCCAGTAGTGTTAAGTGTTAACAGACTAACAAGAAATTAAGGGAAGGATATTTTCCTCTGCAATTGTTTGCTTCATGCCTGCTGATTAGTACTTATTACTGTACTGCAATATGCTTTTGAAGTGACACAGATATGGTGATTGTAGATGACTAAGAAAAAGAAATGCTCACTTCAAAGAAAAGAAAAACCTGGGAATAAAACAAGAGGCTGACAAGATGCTGAGTGAAAGTTTGCTTTTGATAAGACATTCTGTAAAGTGAATGAGAAGCTCTGTGCTTGTCACCACTGCTGAAGTGCTACCCTTGCTAAGACTTTTGTGCAGCCACACTGCTAGTGCCTGGCAGCTGAAGCAAGGCTCAGGCAAAAAAACCAAACCAAACACCCAGAAAGCAAACAAAACCCCAAACCCACCAACCAAATCAACCAACCCACCAACAACAAAATCCAAAACAAAAAACCACACAAAACCTCCCAACCAAAACAAACAAAAAACCACCCAAAAATCCCAACCAAACAAGCAAACAAAATGAAAAAAACAAAAACCAATATAAAAAAGTCCAAACCCAAATCAAAACAAAACCCCCCAAAAGAACCCAAATCAAAACAAAAACCCCCAAAAGAACCCAAATCAAAACAAAAACCCCAAAAGAACCCAAATCAAAACAAAAACCCCAAAAGACCCCAAACAAACGCCCCTCAAAACAAACCACCCCCCCAAAAGAACCCTAATCAAACCAACAAAACACCCCAAACAAAAAGAGCCACAAATGAAAGCCCCCCAGGAAACCCCAACCAAACCAAACTAAAACCCCAACCCAAACACAAACCCTTAAAACCCCACGCCCAGAACCCCAAGCACCTCCCCTTCCAGCAGCAGCCCTCAGAGTTCAGTCAGCAGAGGCATTGCTCAAGTCTCTACCTGGAAGCCGAACCATACTCGTGGCAGTCTGCAAACAGCGTTTAGCCTCATGTGAACCCCCTGGTGTGCAGAGCTCTGCTCTCCAAGCAGAGCCAGGATGCCAGATGTGGTTTTCTGGGTCCTGGTTAGCTGCACCATTTCCCCTCCACAGAAATAAACAGCAAGCTGGGCTCTGCAGATGACTTCTTCAGCGATGTTCCACCACACTGCATGGCTTTGCAATTTATTGCTGCTGTAAGGCTGTAAATTAACTGGACTTGTAGCCAGCTTCCCTGATAAGGCAGAATGTGCTGCCGGGAGGAACACAACCTTTTGGTCTTTGGGGAAGGAACGGCCTGAAGAACAATGAGCTCTGAGTCATGCACCATGCAAGCTTTGCTTCGCCCTGCAGATCGCTGGGGAAGCTGCTAAGCTGTCTCTGTCAAGAGACATCACAGAGCTTCCATTTCATTACTCAGCACAGCCAGGGCACCACTACCCTCTGAGGGGTGTTAATACAAACCTAACAAAGCAAGGCTCTAGGAGAAAAGTGTCTCTTGCCTTGGTCACAGTTTTCTTCATCGCTGCCATCCACGCAGTCATGGATGCCGTCGCAGAGCCACCTGACGGGGATGCAGTGGGCCTTGTTCTTGCATCCAAACTGATCCTCCCTGCACTCTGTTACACACTCCAGCTGTGGCAACACAGAGGGGCAACAAGGATTCAGGAATGGCAACTACAACCACGTGTTAAGACAGTATGGAGTCCTTGAAGCAAACTTCCCCAGAGCCATGCTCAGGTTTTGACTTAGGGGAAGCAAATGTGTCTCCTCCAAGAGGTGGCCACAGAGCAAACAAACACTATGCAGTGTAGCTAAAATCATGTAACATAAAATCAGTGCAACCAAAACCATGGGGCAAAGTTATCTGGCAGTGTTCAGTGAATGAAAACACCAAACCCATTGGTCCTTTTCACAGGATCACACAGGCTCACAGGATGTCAGGGGTTGGAAGGGATCTCTGGAGATTTTCCAGTCCAAGCCCCCTGCCAGAGCAGGACCATAGAATCCAGCACAGGTCACACAGCAACACATCCAGACAGGGCTGGAAAGGCTCCAGAGAAGGAGACTCCACAACCTCTCTGGGCAGCCTGCTCCAGGGCTCTGGGACCCTTGCAGTGAGGAAGTTCCTCCTCATGTTGAGGTGGAACCTCCTGTGCTGCAGTTTATATCCATTGCCCCTTGTCCTGTCACAGGGTGCAACTGAGCAGAGCCTGTCCCCTCCCTCCTGACACTCAGCCCTCAGCTATTGATAGACATTGATTAAATCCCCTCTCAGTCTTCTCTCCAGACTAACCAGCCCCAGGGCTCTCAGCCTCTCCTCACCAGGCAGTCTCCAGTCCCTTCAGCATCCTTGGAACCCTCCCTTGGACTCTCTCCAGCAGATCCCTGTCCCTCTTGAACTGGGGAGCCCAGAACTGGATGCAATGTTCCAGGTGTGGCCTCATCAGGACAGAGTAGAGGGGGGAGGAGAACCTCCCTGGGTCTGCTGGACACACTCCTCTGAATGCCCCCCAGGATCCCATTGGCCTTCTTGGCCACCAGGGCACATTGCTGACCCATGTAGAACTTGTTATCCACCAGCACTCCCAGGTCCTTCTCCACAGGGCTGCTCTGAGAGCTAAAGGTGTTAGCCAAGTTCATGTCAGCCAGCAGGGCTGGGCAGGAGCAGCCAGGTACCTCATCAGATCCATCAGCACAGTCGAACTCTCCATTGCAGCGCAGGGATGCCGAGACGCAGCCTCCGGCGGCACACACGTACTCACGTGAGGAGCAGGTGGGAGATGCTGGGGACAGACACAGAGCTGAGCATTAAAGAAAAGAGAGTTTCTAAAGAAGGTGTTCCCAGTGCTGTGGTTTTCCACCTGGTGAAGGTGGGGAGTAAACCTGCCTTTGTAGCTGGCTGGAGCGGTTCCAAACGCTTGCAAACTGCAAGGAAACGCAGGGCAAACCCAAAGGCCTGTGTCCTGCAGCTGCATCAGCCTCCCTCTGCTAAATTAGCTTGTTCAAGCTAAAGTAGCCCATTTAAGCTAATTTTAGGAAGTGCACATTATTACAGCTAAAAATCAATACCTATTAATTAGTTTTATCTAAAACTAATGGTTTAAGCCAGTACCTGGCTCACAATTCCTCTCGTCATCCCCAAGCTTGCAGTCTTCATGACCATCACATTTCCACTTTGCTGATATGCACTGCCCATTGGAGCACTGGAACTGGTCTCTGGAGCAGACTGTATCACAATACCTCTGGTACAGCAAAACAAGGAGGGAAGAGATCAAGGGTTTACCATCAGTGTAGGCAACCACACAGCTCATCACAGAAGCCACGGCCTGCACTGCTGCACCCCATGGAACACAGGAACGCCTTGTGGAATGAAATCTGCTTGGAGCTATGGTTCATGAAGGGTGGATTGCACTCTCTAAGTGGGTGGGCAGCACCTGAGCTCCAGCAGTAGCAGGAAAGGAGAAGGGAGAAAAGGGACAGGAAAAAGCAGTAGAACTACAAAGCACTATCCAGTGATGTTCTGCTACACAGCAGCCTGCTTTGCTTTCTCAAACATCCCCAAACCCCACAAACGAAACCAAATCACTGCTGTGTGAAGAAAGAGCCCCAAGTAGGATTCAAAACATTTCCAAGGTGGGAAGAGGTCCAGATCACCACGGGGACAAAAGATATAAATTGTTGTGAAACAGGAGTTGGTTCTGTGTCGGTGTTCATTATTGCAGGAGGCTTTGAGTGAATTTGGTAAGGATATTTGCATACAGGGATTCCAGTGCAGAGCGCCCACTGCTGCCTAGCAAGAGAGTCCAGTCTGGGGATCCATTCCCAGCAACAGCAGCCTGCTGATTTACTAAAGCAAACCTTTTCCTGGAAGAAGCTTACCTCATCTGAGCCATCTGCACAGTCATAGTCTCCATCACACCAGAATCTTGCTGAAACACAGTCTCCATTTGCACAAAGAAAGTCTTTCAAAGTGCATGTTTGAGGCTCTGGGTAGAGAAAAGAAACAACCCTAGGTTTATTAGCAACTCCACACAACATGTGTAACACAGACCCCTCCTGTCAGTCAGTGAAGCCTAGAATGGCTCAGAATGCAAGGGAGCTCAGACATCAGCTCCTCCAACCATGCCCAGGGACACCTCTGAACTAGAGTCAGCTGCTCAAGGCCTCATCCAGCCTGGCCTGCAGCACCCCCAGGCAGCAGGCAGCCACAGCCTCCCTGGGCAGCCTGGGCCAGAGTCTCAGCACCCTCCTGCTGAAGAACTTCTTCCTCAGCTCCACTCTAACCCTGCTCTGCCTCAGCTTCCAACCATTCCCCCTTGGCCTGTTGCTAGACAGCCTCATGTCCCTCTCCCTTCAGGTCCTGGCAGGCAGCTCTGAGGTCCCCCTGGAGCCTTCTCCTCTGCAGGCTGCACACCCCCAGCTCCCTCAGCCTGTTCTCACAGCAGAGCTGCTCCAGCCCTTGGTTCATCTTTGTGGCCTCCTGCTGGGGATACCAGAACTGGAGGCAGGATTGGAGGTGAGGTCTCAGCAGAGCAGAGCCAAGGGGCAGAATCCCCTCTCCTGCCCTGCTGCCCACACTCCTCTGGATGAAAGAGTAGAACCAAGTCAAGCCCAGTGACTTGCAAGCTATCAGGGTTTCTTTCTGTCAGGTTTTGTGTCACTGTGTTTTATATCTAAGTTTCTTTTGCAGACACTAGGACAGCAATGGAAATATTTCCACAGTTCTATCACCTGTCTTTGGCAAATGATGTGATGCTGACTGTAAATTTGATTTATTTTGATCCCTGTATGGTGCCAGTTTGGGGAGACCTTTACCACAGACCAGGAATTCCCTTTGCAGCTCTTAATATCCAGGTAATTAGAGCCAGCCTGCTCTTTGACATGCCATAATGCAACAGCAAACCATTTATCAGACACTTTCTGACGTGTGCCAAGAGTCAGCTTCCCCTCTCTAAGCACTCAGGGCCACAGGGCTGAGATGGAAAATGGAATGCCTCAGGGGCAAGGCTTGAATTTGCAAGGAAATTCCATTTTCCAGAAACCAAGTCTGGGAGGAAGCATGACCATAACCCAGAGACTTACAGAGGGACAAAACTGCTGCAGGTACCAGGAGGAGAATCCGGTGAGTTGCAGTGAGCACCATAAAACCCACTGCTGACAAATTTATGGGGAAATAGCAGAAAAGGAAAAAGAAAGTAAGGCTAAGAATGGATTTTTCAGGTAATTTTAGGGAAACAGAAGGAAAATGTTAGGTAAAAAGAATCTAAGGAGCTTACAGATGGATAGGTGACAGGAAAGGTTGGGAGGTAAGTGGGTGTTTGGTGATGAATGGGCAGGTTGCTCTGCTCCCTGGGAAGAAGTAAAACCCAGGGAGGTCTGAAGTCATTATGAATAGGGCACTCAATAAAGGGGATGAACAGACACAGATGCCTGAAACTGCTACTGCAAACAGCATACATTTCTAAGGAAGTTAGCCTGGAGCTGAGGAAGAAGTTTTTCAGTACAAGGGTGGAGGGACTCTGGCCCAGGCTGCCCAGGGAGGCTGTGGCTGCCTCCTGCCTGGGGGTGTTGCAGGCCAGGCTGGATGAGGCCTTGAGCAGCTGAGTGTAGCTGAGAGGTGTCCCTGGGCATGGTGGAGAGGTTGGAACAGATGAGCTCTGAGCTCCCTTCCAACCTGAGCCATTCCAGGTTTTTATGATCATAAAATAATTTAATAGTGTCTGTAACATAAGGAAAAATGGAGAAATTCCACTGACACTAATAATCACTTCCCAAGCAAAGCTTTTGTGTGTCAGCCCCCACCCCAAGCTATAACAACAATTAGCTGAGAGTGGCTCCAGCCACATGACATTTTCCCCTCCAGATGAAACCCTGGCACATGAAAACCACAGCAATATTGCTTGCAGAAACTCCTAACATATTCAGATGTAGAGAGCAATTAAAAGACAGCCAGATCCACTTAACCTTTTAAGAACAATGAGCCACTCTTCAGACATCCTGTACCTACAGGCTGGGGACACAGTGGCTGGAGAGCAGCCAGGCAGAGAGGGACCTGGGGGTATTGGTTGATAGTAGGCTGAACATGAGCCTGCACAGTGCCCAAGGGGCCCAAGAAGGCCAATGGCATCCTGGCCTGCATCAGGAACAGTGTGGCCAGCAGGAGCAGGGAGGTCATTCTGCCCTGTGCTCAGCACTGCTTAGGCCACACCTTGAGTCCTGGGTCCAGTTCTGGGCTCCTCAGTTTAGGAAAGATGTTGAGATGCTGGAAGGTGTCCAGAGAAGGGCAAGAAAGCTGGGGAGGGGTCTGGAGCACAGCCCTGTGAGGAGAGGCTGAAGGAGGCTTAGGGGAGACCTTATGGCTCTCAACAACTACCTGAAGGGAGGTGGTAGCCAGGTGGGGGTTGGTCTCTTCTCCCAGGCAACCAGCACCAGAACAAGAGGACACAGTCTCAAGCTGTGCCAGGGGAGGTTTAGGCTGGATGCTAGGAAGAAGTTCTTCACAGAGACTGGCCGTTGGGAAGTGCTGCCCAGGGCAGTGGTGAAGTTACCATCACTGGAGGGGTTTAGGAAGAGACTGGATGGGGTGCTTGGCTTGATTAGATGGTGTTGGGTGAGAGGTTGGAGTTGATGATCTTGAAGACCTTTTCCAACCTGGTTAATTCTATTCTATTCTATTCTATTCTATTCTATTCTATTCTATTCTATTCTATTCTATTCTATTCTATCTGATCTCATATCTCAGACTGGAGAGAGGAGCCTCATTCATGAAGTGTTTGAGGTCATTACCTTCAATATACTAAACATACATTTGAGACCTGCAATCAGGAAGATGCATTCAAGATTAGCTACACAACAAGGCATGAACTGCACGACAGAAATAAGGAACAGAAAGTGTTTGCTGAAGAGAAGGCACTTCAGCACTACCTGTGGATCTTCCTCTTGAATTGTTTGATAAAGACAATGATTACCAGAGAAAACCATCAAGAATTTGTCATTTCTTCCCAGCATCCAGATCTAAATGAGCACACTGAAAATGGTGCTAGGCATTCAGGCTCCTCGTAGGGAGAACTTGGCTCACAGAGGTGCTGAGAAGAACATCTTGTGTGTGACTGAGTAGCACAGAAAAGGACCTCTCAGGTGCAGAACCAGGCAAATGGGCAGGCTGTGTTTGAGCAAAGTTCATTGTGAACCAATGCTCATCACTTGGTCACTGATCTCAGCTGAAGATCAGATATAACACACTGACAGAGGTAAAACTAGTTGGAACATTTAGTTGGAATTCAGCAGATGACTGAGAAGTCCCAGGCCAGGCATTTTTGCCTAGCTGATAGAGGATCACAGCTCCCTATCAGAAGGAATATAATTGGAGTGTCTCAGCACAGGGAATTTGCAGTTCTGGGCAGGTGATTTTCAAGGGATCAGATGGGGTTGTATACAGGTCCATGTCTCAAACCCAAAAGATCTTCTCATGTGCTGCTGAAGTGGCTTCACTCCTTACATGTGCTCAGGGAAATGACTTACTACAGTTTTCTTCGTCAGAATTGTCCCCACAGTCGTTCTGGCTGTCACATCTCCAGTGGTCTGGAATACAGTTGTTGTTCTTGCACTGGAACTCATGAGGCCCACACGTCTTTTTGTCTGCCATTAAGAGAAATATCATTTAGATCACTGTGGGCAAAGAGACAAGGAGGAAAGCAAGCTGTGAGCAGTGGCATGCCAGAATTGCTGGGTACACTGAAGGAGCCAAAATATTTGGAAGGTTAGCTTCAAAAACCACTGGTTTCACATGTCACATCCTTCAAGAGTCTGCTCATACCCAAGGAGCTGAGCTCACACACTCGATGGGAAACTTAACATAAGGCAAAGCAAAACGTGGTCCTGGCGAGTTGGAATCTGCTGTGGCCCCTTCTGCACAACCACTTTTAACAGGGATGATCTGCAAAGTGATGACACTTTCCCCTAGTTATAAACGGCAGCAGCACCAAAGGACGCAGGATGAATTGTCAGGGGGATAACACCGTGGGAGAATGGCATGGCATGCCAAATAAACACTCATTTACAGCTGCTGCCAAGCACCCACTGGCAGAACCTGAACTCTATGGGCTCTTCATACACAGATCAGCCTCCAGCAGGAGCCCTGGGAGCCAGACACAGTTTTCTTATCAGACACTGAAAGGGGACATCAAGTGGGAGGATTATTTCCTTTGGCTGCTTCTTCACCTACGTCCCCCTGCAGAACACCTTCAGAACCACTGGCAAACTCACCACAGTTAGCTTCATCTGATCCATCAGCACAGTCTGGGTCCTCATCACACACCCACAGTTTAGAAATGCAGTGCTTGGTTGTTTTGCACTGGAAATGGTCTGGAGAGCAACTGTTTTCAGCTGGGAAGGAAAGAATTCCAAATTAAAACCATCCATTTTAGCTAATATCCAAGATATTTGGTTTGGATACAAAAATGTATATTAAGAATCCCACATTCAGGAATTGGCTGTCTCTGGCATCACTGAGGTAACAGCTCTAAGAAAATGAGCCAAGGGCTGGAGCAGCTCTGCTGTGAGCACAGGCTGGGGGAGCTGGGGGTGTGCAGCCTGGAGAGGAGAAGGCTCCAGGGGGACCTCAGAGCTGCCTGCCAGGAGCTGAAGGGATCCTGCAGGAAGGCTGCAGAGGGACTCTTCTCAAGGGTGTCTATCTTCTTTAGAGATAAGCATATGTATGAGAACCTCCAAACTGTTCTAACCTGGAGTGGATGTCAGTGGAATCAGTGTGATCAGCTATCCAGCAATGTTTTCCCACAGGAATGAGCATCCCACTTTCACCTAGGGAACTCCACAAGATTTTTAACAAACTCTCCTCCCTGTGGAGAGGCAGTTTGATTCTTGATACCAGCCTTGCTGCTCCTTGGCTTGGGCACAACGCAAAAGTTGAGGCTGGTTACAAGCTGGTGCCCTCTTTCTTTCAGGGTCACCTTCCCATCTGTACATGCACAGTGCTGGAATTAAAAGCAGTTAGTCCTGGTTATGCTGTTATCTACCCTCAGAGAAGGTAACACTGGCACTAAGCTAGGACACCTCAGCAGGAGGTTTCAAAGTGCTTTCAAAGAAGCCCAGTGTAATTACCTCCTCGTATGGAAAGCCTTGAGTATGAAATGTGACTTTTCCAAGGTCACTTGATACAGAAAACAAACAAAAGAAAAACCAAAACCAACCAACCAAATAAAAACCCCACAACCAACCAACCAAACCAAACCAAACCCAAAGCACCTTTGGACCTTATGAGCCTTAGTCCAGTAAAGCAGGAGTGCAATGGACTCATCTGTTACCTGTCTTCTGATAGGAGCTCAATTCAACCAGAGCTTTGTGGTAGACTTACTTAAACCCTTCTCCTTTTGTCATCTCCCCAAAGGCAACAGGAGAGCTTTGAGAAGCCACAGCAGGGTTTTATTAAAATATAACCTGGCAGATGTAGCTTTCATCTCAGAGAAGCTGAGTGCTGGGTGAGGCATAAGAGCAAGAACAAATGTGTGTGATTAACCTCCCCCAGTCCCCACTGTTTCTGCAGGTGGGTGTGAGGCTGAGCTGCACACAACCCAACAGCCTGGGCTATGGTGCAGCACACTGCCCTAGCCCCACCAACCCCTAGGAAGCTTTCAAACCCATCACTGCTGATCCTGACCCTATCCCTCCCACAGGCTGCAGACTGCTGGTTTAGTTTTTCAGCTGCATCTCAAGGTTTGGGGAATCTTCCATACAGCATGTGTGGATATTTGTAAGGAAAAGATCACTCCCTCCCCTCTTCCACAGGAGCTGAGCTGACCCTACTTAATCACCTTCTAAAGCAAGGTCCCATGCAAACCAACACAGCTCAGCTGAGCTCCTTTGAAGATGGCCATTAAACAGGACCATCAACAGAGCCTTTGCATCCTTTGCAGGCTCTTCCTCGGAGCAGGCCATGCTCTTCATGGTCGTTGCAGCAATGCAATGCCTGCCTTCCAGTGCCTGGAAGGAGCCTCCAGGAAGGCTGCAGAGAGACTTTTCCTGAGGGTGTCTGGAGACAGGACAAGGGGGAATGGTTGGAAGCTGAGGCAGAGCAGGGTCAGACTGGAGCTGAGGAAGAAGTTCTCCAGCAGGAGGGTGCTGAGACTCTGGCCCAGGCTGCCCAGGGAGGCTGTGGCTGCCTCCTGCCTGGGGGTGCTGCAGGGCAGGCTGGATGAGGCCTTGAGCTGCTGAGTGTAGCTGAGAGGTGTCCCTGGGCATGGTGGGGAGGTTGGAGGACCTGATGTCTGAGCTCCCTTCCAACCTGAGCCATTCTGGGATACACAAACCTTGAGAAAGCTAATGCAGAAAACAGGAATCTGCACCTCAGAGCAGCAGGAGACCTGAATACTGAACGGAGTGAAGGACAGGGAAGTTTCTGAAGGCAACCCCACCAATTTAAGTACAAAATGCCCAAAGACATGAACTATTCAACACATTTCCATGCTAAATCTGGAAATATTCCTCTACTTCTCTCTGAAAATATGGAGTGAAAAGGAAGGTATGAGTGTTAAAAACAGAGTAAATGGAAACGACGTTAAGAAGGTAAAGTAACCAAAAAGTGCCCAGAGGAAAGGGGAAAGGAAAGGTAGAAAACTCCATCAAAGGATGTAGAAAGAGATATAGCTTGACATAGTTTCCCATAAAAGACACAGAAAAATCTCTTTTTGCTACTGAAATGTGTTGCTGCAGGGCATGGCAGAGGAGAACCTGAAGAAGAGGAGTCAGTTTGGAAGTGGTTCCGAGTAAAATGGATGTTTTAGCCCAAGTCAGAAACCCAATTAACTGCTGGGAATTGTTTACACAGCTCCCTCCTTTGCAGCAAGATTCAAGAATGAAGCCAATAACTGCCATTTCAGTGTGTTCCCTGGCACAGGGAGCACTGTACACCAAGCAGTCCCCCAGATTAGCTGGGTTTGCATGTTCCTCAAGTTACCTCACAGAGGCATTTTATGCATTTTGCTTCAGTTAAAAGCAGCTACAGTCACCAGAGCAAAAATCACAGAATGGTCCAGGCCGGAAGGGACCTCCAAAGCTCATCCAGTCTGACCTCCCCACACTCAGCAGGGACATCCCCAACTAGATCAGGCTGCCCAGAGCCCTGTTGAGCCTCACCTTGAATATCTCCAGGGATGGAGCCCCAACCACCCACCTGGGCAACCTGTTCCAGTGTTCCACCACCTTCATAGTAAAGAGCTTCTTCCTCCCATCCAATCTAAATCTGCTCTTATCCAGCTTAAAGCCATTGCCCCTCATCCTGTCCCTGCAGGCCTTTGCAAACAGTCTCTCTGCATCCTTCTTGTCGCCCCCTTCAGGTACTGGCAGGCTGCTCTTAGGTCTCCCTGGAGCCTCCTCTTCTCCAGGCTGAACACCCCCAGCTCCCTCAGCCTGTCCCTGTAGCAGAGGTGCTCTGAGCCCCTGATCATTTTCATGGCCTCCTCTGGAGCCTCTCCATCAGGTCCATGTCCTTCCTGTACTGAGGGCTCCAGAGCTGCACACAGCACTCCAGGTGAGGTGTGAGCAGAGCAGAGTGAAGCAGCAGAGGAAAAACTCTCAGCATAACTTACGGCAGTCCCTCTCATCTTCTTCATCCCCACAGTCATCCTGCCCATTGCACCTCAGGTTGATTGGGATACACTTCTGGTTCTTTGTGCACTTGAACTGCCCTGACAGGCACACATGTGTGTCTGTAAGTTAAAAGAACCAAAAGCAGCAAAGTTAACAAGGTGAAAGAGTAGAAGGTTTAAAAACACAGGAACAAAGATGTAGGTTCTCAACAGAATGAAGCCTGGCACTGAGCTCAGTGTCACCACGTGCCTGAAGTCCCCCATCTCTATTACCTACCACAGTTCAGTTCATCAGAATTGTCCCCACAGTCATTTTCTCCATCACAGATAAAGGCTGGCAGAGCACAAAGTCCAGTTCCACACTGAAAACGTCCTGGTTGACATCTGAATTCAGCTGAGAGGAAAGAAAACTTCTGATGAAGGCTATCAGGGGAATGGTTAAGGTGTTGTTCTTCCTCTATGGACTAATCAAAAGAACTTAGAAAGCTTCCAGTTTGCCTCTATAACCCCAATCAGAGCAGATATCAGTGACTAAAGTGTGCACATACCAGAGCAAATTAATTCCACAGCCTGAGGTTTTCAGTTCACATCACTGCAGCTCTGCTCTACTAACGGCACAGAGTGCATCCCTCTATGGGTTGGTGCCTACTACTAGCTGAACAGAGCCTTGCTGGGTAGGATCCAAGCAGCTGAGTTCTGCACTGAAGACACAGACTACTCTAATTTTATTTCCCATGATAAGTCTAACTTTGTTCCCTCACAGCCACTGCCATTTGAGGGACTGCTCAGTTACACTCCTCTGAGGTGGTATTTGATGTAAACATAGTGCAGCTTAAAATGTTATCTCATGTGGGATGATCACATATGTCAAAGCCCGCTTCAAAAGCCCCTGCAGCAGAAAAAGAACTAATTACAAAGCTATAAAAACATGGATGAGAGATTTTAACATGAAAAACATAATCAAATTAACAGTTACCAAACTGTCAGGCTGCAGAACACACAGCAGAGCACGTGGTGCACTGAAGCTCAAGGGGAGATTACAAGACTCTCTATCTAGAGCACTGTAATAATATTGAAATAGCGACTGAGACTTCAACAGCCTCACCCAGAGACATTCCTGCTGATGAATGCAGGTGCTTCCCAACAAAGGGACAGCAACCATCCCTGCAGATGCTGCAAGCATCATCACAACTAACTTCCACTCAGCTACAGTTTGACAGAGGACTGTTACTGGTCCCTGCTGGTTGGACTACGGGAGCTCTCCCTGCCCATGGCATGGGGGTGGAACTAGATGATCTTTAAGGTCCCTTCCAACCCAAACCATTCTGTGAATCCATGCAAGATGCTGCATCTCCACCACCTCCAGGAGAGCGTGTCAAGGTTTCACAGGGGGTGTGAGAACCCTGCATTGCATACAATTGTTTGTACTGGGGGGGAAGTTTAGCTCTGCAAACTTCCCTTTCCCAACATTTGTAAAACTGTGACGTGCCAATATTGATATAACAGGAACACTGACACAAAGCAGCGTGGAAAAGCCACAGAGCCTCAGTAGGAGTCCTGTGGAGAACACTGCACTAAATAGCAGTAATAACGTGCAGCTGAACGGGACTGCAGTGACACAGTCACAGGTGGAATCAGAATTCCACAAGGAGGATCTCATCAATGCTTGGAAAGACCTGCAGGGTGGATGTGAGGAGGATGGGACCAGACTCCTGTTAGTGGGCACTACCAAAAAGACACCAACTGGACCAACACAGGAAGTTCCATCTGAACACAAGGGAAAACTTCTTTACTTCAGATGTCACAACACTGCAACAGGCTGCCCAGAGACAAACACAAACCAACTAAACCCAGCTGCAGTTTGTACTCACATGTAACCCCCAGCAACCTGTCCTGCTCTGTGATTTCTGTTATAGACAGACACAAACCAACTAAACCCAGCTTAAGTTTGCATTCATATGCAATCCCCAGCAACCTGCCCTGCTCTGTGATTTCTGTTATAGACAGACATAAACCAACTAAACCCAGCTGCAGTTTGTATTCATATGCAACCCCCAGCAACCTGCCCTGCTCTGTGATTTCTGTTATGGACAGACACAACCAACTAAACCCAGCTGCAGTTTGTATTCATATGCAACCCCAGCAACCTGCCCTGCTCTGTGATTTCTGTTATGGACAGACACAAACCAACTAAACCCAGCTTAAGTTTGCATTCATATGCAACCCCCAGCAACCTGCCCTGCTCTGTGATTTCTGTTATAGACAGACATAAACCAACTAAACCCAGCTGCAGTTTGTATTCATATGTACCCCCCGGCACCCTCAGAACGGTGCTTTCAAATTAGAAACTTCATCAAAGCTGTAACTGGGGTCAAGCAAAGGTTTGAAACATGCAAACCATCATTTCCCAAAGACCTTCAAAGGCCCTCGGTAGCCATGAGCTAATGAGAATCCTTAACAAGAGCCTGCAGCCTTTGTCACCGAGAGCGGAACACAGCGCCGCAAACAGAAGCGCTCAAACGTTCCCCTCCCTGACACACGTAGAGCGCTTGAGCTGATCTGGGCCCTCTGGCCAAACCCGGATGCCAAAGGCAGGCTGCACTTACGGCACTCCTCAGGCTCATCAGAGCCATCTCCGCAGTCATCCACGGTGTCACACTTCCACCAGAAGGGGATGCATTTGTCGGTTTTGCAGCGGAACTGTCGCGGGAAGGAGAGGAGGGAGAACAAACCAAAACAAACCAAGCTTTGATGGGAATTTTGAGTCATTTTTCAACAGAAGTAGTACAGTTCATGAAAAATGAGGTTCCCTGCCCAAGCCATCCTTCTGTTGGGCACCTCTGGCTCTTAGTTTTACAAAACATAGGGTTTAAAATATTCTCTGTTGTTGTTGTTTGTTTGGTGATGCTGTGCTCTGAGGCTTCCACCCATACAAATCTTTGTAGCCTCTCTGACGTTGCTGCGGTGACTTAGTGCCCTGACATAAACCACTCACTGCTTTTTGCTGCATTCTATGATTTGATTCTTCAAGATATTACTCAGAAGCAGCACTTCAGTTCTTAAAGAGTCGTTGTGGACTGCTGAAGTAGACTTAATCTCATTCCTCAGAGGAATCAGAACACCCACGGCTACAGAAAGGAGCCCTAACGTTGTTGTGCTTGTACACAGGATTGTTTAGACCGCCTGAATTAAATGAGAGAAGCAGGAGTCAGGCCTGCCAACCTTTCCAAAGGATAAAATACTTGTGCAAAAAATAGAAGAACCCTTTGTGGGAGCTTGGCAGTGCCTCTCCTCTCAGCTCAGGCAACACCACGCATCCGTGATGGCTGAAAGAGAAACGCAAACAAACCAAACCGAAGACATTTCCTCACGCAGACTTCCAGGGCTAAGCCTAAACTCAGAGGCCATGGTGTGGCTGATGCTAGGAAGAAACATCTAGAGAGACCTTTGTTGTGCTTCCTACCTGGGGTTTGTATGAGCAGGGGAAGGAGTGAAACAGAGAGCTTCAGAAATGCAAGACATTCTCTTTCCTGTGCCTGGGCGTAACACCAAGCTGGGGGCAGGAGTTGATCTGCTGGAGGGCAGAGAGGCTTTGCAGAGGGACCTTGACAGGCTGGGCAGATGGGCAGAGGCCAAGGGCAGGAGATTGAACACATCCAAGTGCCAGGGTCTGCACATTGGCCACAGCAACCCCATGCAGTGCTACAGGCTGGGGTCAGAGTGGTTGGAGAGTGGCCAGGCAGAGAGGGACCTGGGGGTGCTGGTTGATGGTAGGCTGAACATGAGCCTGCAGTGTGCCCAGGCGGCCAAGAGGGCCAATGGCATCCTGGCCTGCATCAGGAAGAGTGTGGCCAGCAGGAGCAGGGAGGTCATTCTGCCCCTGTACACTGCACTGGTTAGGCCACACCTTGAGTCCTGTGTCCAGTTCTGGGCCCCTCAGTTTAGGAAGGAGGTTGTCTTGCTGGAGCGTGTCCAGAGAAGGGCAACGAAGTTGGTGAGGGGTTTGGAACACAGCCCTGTGAGGAGAGGCTGAGGGAGCTGGGGTTGCTTAGCCTGGAGAAGAGGAGGCTCAGGGGTGACCTTCTTGCTCTCTACAACTCCCTGAAGGGAGGTTGTAGCCAGGCAGAGGTTGGTCTCTTCTCCCAGGCAGCCAGCACCAGAACAAGAGGACACAGTCTCAGGCTGCGCCAGGGCAGGTTTAGGCTGGAGGTTAGGAAGAAGTTCTCTACAGGGAGAGTGATTGCCCATTGGGATGGGCTGCCTGGGGAGGTGGTGGAGTCACCTTCATTGGAGGTGTTCAGGAGGAGACTTGATGGGGTGCTGGTGCCATGGTTGAGTTGTTTCGGTGGGTTGGATTGGTTGATGGGTTGGATGTGATGATCCTGAAGGTCTCTTCCAACCTGGTGTATTGTATTGTACTGTATTATAACTAACTTGCTCGTTGCTCCCCTTCCTTTCCCTCATTGATTGTTCAGCCAAGCTCTATTTAAAAGCTGTGTTACACTTGGGGCAGCTCTCTCTGCCCTGCCAAGGAAGTTTAGCATTTCATGGTCATTTCTGTAGCAGCTGGATCTGCCTCATTCTTCTGCCACATGTGGGGATGTGCTGTGCAGCAGGTCACCTTTGAAAGACAAACTCTTCTAAACTCTGAACAGTGGTCTGCAACTTGGAGAAGCTCAGGAGAAGGTCTCCAAATGTAGGCTACAAACAAAGTCAGCCTATCCTCATGGGTGGTATTGTCTATTTGCTTGCATAGCTTTCCTCACAATGTGCCCCCATAGCCCCAAAGGCCAATGGTATTCTGGGGTGCATTGAAAAGTGTGTCCAGCTGGTTGAGGAAGTTTCCTCCTCCCCCTCCACTATGCCCTGGTGAGGCCACACCTGAAGTATGGTGTCCAGTTGTGGGCTCCCCAGCTCAAGGGTGAAAGGTACTAGGAGACAGTCCAACAGAGGGCCATGAAGATGATGAGGGGATTGGAGTATCTCTTCTCTTCTGAGGAGAGGCTGAGAGACCTGGGCTCTTTAGCCTGAAGAGCAGACTGAGAAGGGATCTTACCCATGCTGTACATTAGTTAATGAGATGAGCACTGTTCCCAACATTTAAAACCCTTTCCCACTGGGCACAGACAAAATGCATCATGATGCAGAACATTGGAAGAGGTCAGCAGCATGCTACTGGACTACTAGGCAGGTGTTAAGGCCATATGCAATATTCAGTCAGGCAATCCCGTGCCTGGGTAGAACAGTCCAAAGGTATTTATCAAGTTGTCACAGGAAATGGGTTTGCTCTGCTTGATCTACTTTATTTTTTAAGAGAAAATAAATGAATAATTCACTGAATAGTGATTTCAAATACTAAAGAATCCACCTCCCATGCAGAATTCAGTGTTTTAATTGATGTAATTGTTTGTTTGTTGCATATTTTAGCATCTCCATTTCAGCTTCCGAGTTGCTTTAATGAAGCCCTGCTGTTTACCTCCCCAGCTGCCCGGCCTGAGCTCGTTCCCTGGTATTAACATAAAGCTGCTCATGCATGAGTCCTCCCAAGTCACTGTTAGATTCACTTTGCAGCTTGTCACATAAACTTTGTATATTTATGCTTCATTTTTTATACAAGTGTGGGGTTTTTCCCAAGCCATTTTTCTGGCTTTAGCAGTTGCATTTGTTGTGGTGCCTGGCAGGAACAGCCACATTTAAAAGGGAACAAGTTCTGCCATCTCGGGGAAGAAAGGCATTTGCAAGCTTATTTGCAGCTAACAGCCTGAAAGATTTCATGCTGCCGATGCACCCATGAGTTCCCTGCTCTTCAGGCTCCACATTCCATGGGCAGCAACATTCATCACTTGAGAGCAGGTGGGAACAAAGACAAATCCCCCCAGCTGCACTCACCTGGCTGGCAGTGCAGTTGGACAAGCAGGTCTTGTTGTCCGCCGCCAGGTAGAAGTTGGTGGGGCAGGCGCAAGAGTACCTCCTGTCAGGGGCCAGGAGGCAGAGGTGGCTGCACCCACCGTTGTTGAGCGTGCACAGGTGCTTGGACACTGTGGGCATAGTGAGAGAAGCATACCAGTGCTGTTATTCCAGGGTACTTCAGGGTGTCTGCTTCACAGAGGAAGAGAAACACCTTGCACACAACCACTTTTACAACACAACGCCTCGAATCGAGACCCAGGAGAGCAAACTTCTCCCTCTTGCCTTTAAGCTATTCTCTGTTGGGTGCAAAACAAACAAACAAAAGCTATTACTGTGCATGGAGATTCCATACTGAAACAAAGAGGAAGCAATAAAGCACCAAGGTTTGGTTTGGGGGTCGTGGGGTTTGTGGTTTGGTTTTTTTTTAATACATAATTAGGTTATCCAGGTCAAGAGCCAAATTGTGCTCAGTAGCAATCCAAAGACAGGGACATCAGGAGAAGCAGACACCATCAGGAGCCCTGCATTGTCTGACATCCCCTCAGCCAAACCAGTTTCCAGCCTCCAGCATTCTGTATTATTAACACTTCTAGCTTTCAAATGATGCTAAATGTTTCCTTAACATCCCAGATAAGGAGAAACCTGTGCTGCAACACAGCTTGAGCAGATCTGCAGCTCCAGGATCTGGGTTACTCTGTAAGCAGCAGAACTGGCA
This sequence comes from Colaptes auratus, assembly GCA_015227895.2. Classification (NCBI taxonomy): domain Eukaryota; kingdom Metazoa; phylum Chordata; class Aves; order Piciformes; family Picidae; genus Colaptes; species Colaptes auratus. The sequence goes on from CM026887.1 coordinate 48,048,746, forward strand.
TCTCCTCACTGAAGAAGACACAGCACATTTACTTAATACCAGATTTACTTCCAACAGGAACCACACATTTGTGTCTCAAAAGAAGCACAGATTGGTGTCTCAAAATGCTGATTTGAAAATGTCCATGATTTGGAACAAAACAGGAACAAAAATAAATCACTGCAGACAGGCAAGCTCCCAATTACTCAGCAACTGGCTACTAAGTGAAAGACATCAGTGAGCTGTAAGGAAAGCATGCAGAGGATAATTACCTTCGGGTTGCCTGTAAGAATGATACACCTGGATGTCTGTTATTGCATGCCAGGAGTTAATCAGCGAGAGCCTGTCTGATCCAGAGGTTTTGTGGGCACGGCTGAGAGACTTGGTTTTCCCATCTGTCCAGTAGATGTAGTCTTCAAACAATGTTAGTGCAATCACTCCTGGAATATCTTGATTAGGAACTGCAAGAAGAGATGCTAAGATTAATGCTCACCCTTGGAAGACTGCCAGTTAAAATATTCCATACTGCATGGGCTGACAGATACAACTGCTCCATAATGCCTCCAGAATAACTGTCATGACAATGTGTCAGGCCTAGAGGGTTCTTTATTACCACTGATGATAAAGATGGATGGGGCATGAGCTCTGCTTGCTTAAAATTAGATGGCCCAATCAGTGTTAAGGAAATAAAAGAAATTCAGCTAGGAATAATCACCTCCAGATTCTACCTTCAAGTAGCTAATCCTTCAGGTAGTACGTAACAGAAATCTGACTTCACCTGCTCTTTGCAGAGGGACAATAGTCCTTTGCTGCTTGAGGGGACCAAAAGCTGCTAGAAAACATCCAAAACATGAGGCAGACACTTCCAGGTGCACAGCCTTTAAGACAACTAATAACAGTGTGTGATTTCAGCAAGAGAGAGGGGAGGAAAAGCAATTTGGCATTAAAAGAAACACAGCAGCAAGAGGAGGTTATTGCTCATCCCTAGCACATCCAGCCTGGCAATCACAAAGCCCAAGGTGGTGCCAGTGTAACAATACTGCAAAATTATGAACCAACCTGATCTGATAAGGGATGGAAGGACAAAAGAGAGAGCAAGACTTGGAGCACTCTTTATCCTACTGTCTACTCTTCAGTCTTGAACTGTTTGTTCTTGGTAAGCACAAACTGAACTCTGCTTCCTTTTTCTTCTAACAGATACAGCTGTAATCAGAAATGTCACAGGAGAAGGGCTGGCCACAGTGGTCTGTCTGTAAATGATAACCTTTTGTTGTGGAATAACAGAGCTGAAAAGGCAGAGCAGAACCTGCCTTTTGTTTATCCAGCATGTCCTTAACACCTTTACCTTCTTCTCTTAGCTGAAAATAGCTTCATCTTCTTACCCACAATGTGCCTAAATAGAGCTGGCAAACCTCAAATTCCAGCTGGAACAATTCATACCTTTCATAACCTCCCTGGGCAGCCTGTGCCACCACCTTTCCTACTAAAGCACTTCTTCCTCAGCTCCAGTCTAACCCTGCTCTGCCTCAGCTTCCAACCATTCCCCCTTGGCCTGTCTCTAGACACCTTCAGCAAAAGTCCCTCCGCAGCCTTCCTGCAGGATCCCTTCAGGTACTGGCAGGCAGCTCTAAGGTTCCCCTGAAGCCTTCCCTTCTCCAGGCTGCACACCCCCAGCTCCCTCAGCCTGTGCTCAATGCAGAGGAGCTCCAGCCCTTGGATCATCTTTGTGGCCTCCTCCGGACTCTCTCCGGCAGCTCTGTGTCCTTCTTGAGCTGGGGACAGCAGCACTGGACAGTCTTTCCTTTACCCCAAGAGCACTCAAGGGCTGCATTACTGCTCTCCCTCTTCATAAATGACACATTACTTACAGACTGCAGTGCTAATCACTAACCTCACAGCATACACCACGGTGTGAACCCCAGTTCCAAACAGGACAGCAAGACTAACTGCTCTGCTCTCTTTGGCAGGCAGTGAAACTGGACTGCCAAAGCACAGCCATGTTAGTCATAACTGATAAGTAGCTCTGCTTCTCCTGCCTCACCTATTTGAAAACACTTAATCAAGGTGTCCACTTGACAATCCATTAGTAGGAAAGTAATAGATTGTGTTAGACACAGGAATTACATTACACAGACATAAGGGTCAGGTCTCAACCAGCAAATTCACTGAGAATTTACAGTCACATTTCAACACAGAGCCATGAGTTGCACTCACTAAGTATTAATTACTTAATAGTATTAGCAATGGATGTAATAGAGATTTTAATTTTTACTTTTAAGCTTTCTCATAACCATGTCACACTATGGCCTCTGTGAGCTTAAAGAATTGGGTTAAGTAAGAGCTTCATCCGATCCATATCTCAAAGCATTCAGCAAAAATAACTAGGAAGGCAGCCTGCAGGAAGGCTGCAGAGGGACTTCCCCAGAGGGTGTCTAGAGACAGGCCAAGGGGGAAGGGTTGGAAGCTGAGGCAGAGCAGGGTTAGAGGGGAGCTGAGGAAGAAGTTCTTCAGCAGGAGGGTGCTGAGACTCTGGCCCAGGCTGCCCAGGGAGGCTGTGGCTGCCTCCTGCCTGGGGGTGCTGCAGACCAGGCTCGATGAGGCCTTGAGCAGCTAAGTGTAGTTGAGAGGTGTCCCTGGGCATGGTGGCTGGGGCAGATGAGCTCTGAGCTCCCTCTCTAACCTGAGCCATTCTGTGATTCTATGATATTTATTTTCTACCTACAAATCCTTTACAATCAGCAGTTTTTGAAGTTACAGGAGTTAAAAATGAGGAAAAAAATAAACAGTTTATAATCTCCACGAACTTCAGACTTTGTGCTTTAAAACCTACAGGTACCTACACCAGCTTTGAGGCTTGTAAACACTCCTGCAGAAGCTAGCTCTGAATACAAGGCTTTCTTTCACACTGAGCTGCTATAAAGAGTTTAGCTGTCATGCAGCTAACAGAGAGAAAAAAGTCATTTACAAATAATGAATTAATTTAAGGTTCAGCACTTCAGTTCCATGCCTCTCTAAAACGAAGAATAAAACATCAAGGAACTCAACAGAGGTGAGGACTAATCCCAGCAGCCGATCTGCTTACTTCCTGAGCTGGACTAAAACACTCTCCTGTTACAGTTTCATTGCACTGCAATTCCCATCTTCAGAGAGTGTGATGGGAAATGGTTGGCACCTCTGGGTTTTAAGGGCTCTGAGGGAATGGAAAACCTGCATGAGGCAATTAGATACCCAGGGAACTGTGAAGCTCGCATCTCCTCTGGCCAGTGGGATCCAAAAGCAGCTGTTAAATGTCTGACACATTCTTAAATGGTTGTGGTTTGTTTCCACACCCCACCCCAAAGCTCACAGAAGTAAACCAGTTTGGTGCTCAACCAGATTAGTGCTTCAGTGCCTGCTTAGGCATTGACTGTGCATAACACTGTGAACGCTGCAGTGCTAAACTGTCTAAGCTCCACAGTTTACAGAATCAAGCAGTAAAACTTCAAATAGAACAGCAAGGTCACTGCTGCCTCTGGTGCCATGAAGAGCCCCCAAATACTGTGACATTTCTGGCCTGCTTAGAATGTTCTCCAAGTTCTCACCAGGACTCGTGTCCAGTTCTGGGCCCCTCAATTTAAGAAGGACATTGAGACTCTTGAAGGTGTCCAGAGAAGGGCAACGAGGCTGGGGAGGGGTCTGGAGCACAGCCCTGTGAGGAGAGGCTGAGGGAGCTGGGGTTGCTCAGCCTGGAGAAGAGGAGGCTCAGGGGAGACCTTACTGCTCTCTCCAACTACCTGAAGGGAGGTTGTAGCCAGGTGGGGGCTGGTCTCTTCTCCCAGGCAGGCAGCACCAGAACAAGAGGACACAGTCTCAAGCTGTGCCAGGGGAAGTTTAGGCTGGAGGTGAGGAGAAAGTTCTTCACAGAGAGAGTTGTTAGCTGTTGGAATGTGCTGCCCAGGGAGGTGGTGGAGTCACCGTCCCTGGAGGTGTTCAAGAGGGGATTGGATGTGGCACTTGGTGCCATGGTCTAGTAGTCATGAGGTGTTGGGTGACAGGTTGGACTTGATGACTGGCACCGTATTGATTCTATGACTCCCTTGACAGCTCTGCCAGCCCACTTCTCTGCTGGCGTGTGAGGAGTTTCACACGAGAAGCGCAGCAGAGGTTGCCTTTTCATGGAATACCTTTAAGATTAAGAGAGCAAGAAAGGAAAAATACACCTAACAACTTCTTGTTGTTGCAACAAATCTTAACACTAGGGTCTAAATGTTGAAAAATCCATGAACTCCCCACTGTGTGGCCCGAGCGCTCCGTGGTGTGACATACGGCACGCCAAGGATTAGCCCAAGCTGTCTCTGGTGCCTTCCAGGAGTCCCCAGTGCAGAGCACAGAGCGCTGCAGCCTCTCTCACGCAGTAAGAGCTCTTTCTGATGTGAGATCCACCCAGTCTGACACGGCACACATTGGCTGGGTCTTGGGAAATCTCTGTGGCATTTTCTCATCCATTTTGCAACAGGCCATTTAAAACAGACAAAACCTTGTTCTCAGAAAAAACAAACAACCCTCTCAGCCAGTTAGCCCTATCCTCAAAGGCCAGGGAGGCAGGTGAAAACCTCACTTAGCTGAAGCTAACCAGCACTTCAGATTGCATTATTCACAGGATTCCCATTTAGACTCTTTTCTCTGCTCCCTGAGTATGTATTTTATGGTCATCATATCCGTGCCTTTCTGCTTCTCCACTTGAAAACACAAAGAATAAAAGTCAACCATCCCATACATCTCAAAATGGCAAAGGAAAATGGACCATGAAATCCTCGTGAGCAATACGGGAACCAGTTAGCACAAGATATGAACCCGACCTTTCCCATCGGAGTGCCTATCAACGGGGATCACAGTTTCTCGTACTGAAAAGCTAGAAGGGATCACAGCCTCATCTCCCCCACGCCCCAACCACAGGACTACCCCAAATGTCCCTGATTAAGACAAGGAATCAGCAAAGGTTAAATGTCCTCTTCCAGAAATACTTCCTGTCTGGTGCTGAAGCGTGAAGACAGGCAAAATTGCTTAGGTGATTTGTTCCAGGAGAAAGGGGAGAGGCAGGGAAAAGCTTCTGATTAAAGACAAAGTGATCTCCATGCAGGGGAATTCCCAAGGCACCCTTCGCAGCAGAGGGAATAATATCAAGAGTAGGGAGCTTTGCTTCCCCTGTCAGAAGAACCCTGTCCCTAGGAACCCAGCTGGCACTCAGGGGTTTATGCCTGGCACTGCTCAGGGGAGCAGGTGAGCACTGCCCTGTGGTTCCTTATGAAAACCACAGGGGTTACAGCACCACAGAATCACCAAGGTTAGAAGAGACCTCAAAGATCATCGAGTCCAACCTGTCACCACAGACCCCATGACTAGACCATGGCACCAAGTGCCACGTCCAATCCCCTCTTGAACACCTCCAGGGACGGTGACTCCACCACCTCCCTGGGCAGCACATCCCAATGACGAACGACTCTCTCAGTGAAGAACTTTCTCCTCACCTCCAGCCTAAACTTCCCCTGGTGCAGCTCAAGACTGTGTCCTCTTGTTCTGGTGCTGGTTGCTAGAGTTAAGAGACCAACTCCCTCCTGGCTACAACCTCTCTTCAGGTAGTTGTAGACAGCAATAAGGTCTCCCCTGAGCCTCCTCTTCTGCAGGCTAAACAACCCCAGCTCCCTCAGCCTCTCCTCACAGGGCTGTGCTCAAGGCCTCTCCCCTGCCTTGTTGCCCTTCTCTGGACATGTTCAAGTGTCTCAATGTCCTTCTTAAACTGAGGGGCCCAGAGCTGGACACAGTAATGTTAATGCTGAGATGAATGGAATGCTCACAGCTCAGAGCTACTGCTGCACTCTCTGCCACTGACTGGTTCATTATCTGCTTAGAACTTAATAATCACAAATAGCAGGGCTAGGGAACTTTTTATCTTGTTTAATTCCACAGCAAAGCCTCAAGCTGAAAACAAAGCACTTGTGTCACGTGTTGGACAAAACCCCTGCAGGTACCTACTATGAGGTAAAAGCCTCAACAAATGAATCCCAAATGTCTGAAGTTTTACCCCGGTAGCAGCAGTTCAAACTCCCCCTGGCACACCAATACTGATGCATTAATATACTTGAAGATCTTTAGTTGCACCCTTCGGAATATGAGAACTCTTCCTCATAGTGTTACACTGGTGTTAAAAGGCTTTACAGATAAAAGTTAGGAGCTCTTTAATGATGTATCAGGTGAGGAGGAGAACACAGGGCTAAAGACTGCCTCATTACATCAGAAATTCAGAAGTTAATCATTTGTCTATCTACTGGGTAGGAAAGCCCCAAATTAAATTTCACAGAATCACAGAATTGTCAGGACTGGAAGGGACCTCAAGGATCAGCCAGTTCCAATCCCCCTGCCATGGGCAGGGACACCTCACACTACAGCAGGTTCCTCACAGCCACGTCCAGCCTGGCTGCAAAAACCTCCAGGGATGAGGCTTCCACCTGGGCAACCTGTGCCAGTCTCACCACCCTCATGGGGAAGAACTTCTTCCTCACATCCAATCTGAATCTCCCCATTTCTAGTTTTGCTCCATCCCCCCCCAGTCCTGTCACTCCCTGACCCCCTCAAAAGTCCCTCCCCAGCTTTCTTGTAGCCCCCTGCAGATACTGGAAGGCCACAATTAGGTCTCCTCAGAGCCTTCTCTTCTCCAGCCTGCACAACCCCAATTCTCTCAGTCTGTCTCCAGAGCAGAGCAGCTCCAGCCCTCTGCTCACCCTCGTGGCCCTTCTCTGGACACCTTCCAGCACCTCCAGAGCCTTCCTGAACTAGGGGCTCCCAAGCTGTACACAGAGCTCCAGGTGGGGGTCTCACCAGAGACCCCTCCCTGGCCCTGCTGGCCACACTTCTCTTGCTGCAGCCCAGGCTCTGCTTGGCTCTCTGGGCTGCTAGTGCTCACTGCTGGCTCCTGTCGAGCTTCTCCTCCACTAGTCTCCTTACTGACTTCTGTGGAGCAGCCTCTTGAGCATTTCCAGGCTTTCCCAGCCTGCACAAAGCCTGCCCTTGGTCACACTCTGGCACACAGGACAGACCCCTTCCACTTTTCACAGCCATGCTTCTCTGGCTTTGCAAGTCATTTGGGAGCCTGTTGTAAATCTACACTGGGGTTCAGAATTGACAGGTCAGCTTCTGATTGCTGAGCCTGTTCCTTGAGTCTCTGTGTTCCTCTGACAGGTTCCCCAGGGTCAGGTATTACTGCATGTTTTAAAAGCATTCCTAACACAGTTTCTGAAGCTTTCCCTTCAAAATAAAACTATCATAATGTAATTAAGGAGAGAGGAAAAATTCTTTATTGTTCTTGAGATAGCTCAGGTTAGAAAGACAAAGCCTGGGGCCATTTCCTGCCCTGAAAACCTTCCAATAGAACAGCAAAATACAGATACAACCAGAACAGACAAGAACCTGAGAGGATGCTTTGCAAATTGTTTAAATGCAGCAATTATGATTCAAGGAGAGAAGGAATACCTAAAGCAACGCTTGAAACATGGACAAAAGGAAAAATGTACCAAGAACCACTGCAAACCCAGCCAGGGTTTTACCTGACTGCACAGAAAATGATCCATGGACAGAAAAGGATCCATGGAACAGGCTCAAAAAGCTAGCTTTAAAGAGAAATGCTGGTGACCAACCTTTATGCCTGTGAGATCCATCCATGTCAGAAAACTCAATGTGGTTTTCATCAGCCCAGTAGAGTCTGTGGTTGACATAATCTATGGTAAGAGCCATGGGTCTGGATATCTGCGTTTCTATGACAACTGCTTGGCTGGAGCCATCCATGCCAGCACGGCCAATGTGAGGATACTCACAGCAATCAATCCAGTACAAGTAGCTGGAAAACAAAACACAACAGCTGCTCTGGTTAGGGATGCAGGAACAGGAGCAACACAGCAGCTCTTTAGTTGAGCTCAAGGACTAACCAGCAATGTTTCTGGTCTGCAGGTGGACTTTGTGACTTTTCTAGACCTGTTTGTAAATCAGCATCCTAAAGGTTGAGGGTCTGAACAGGAGAGCCCTCATGCTAGCTGTGCTGTCAGCCAGTTAACCATGGGCTAGTAAAACATGGATTTAACTTGCATAATCTTGGTAGCTTAGACTCTGAAGCACTGTCCAGATTGGAACTCAGGGATCCTATTTTAGGGTGTCAGGGAGTGATAGGTCTGAGGGGAAGGGAGCCAAGCTAGAAGTGGGGAGGTTCAGATTGGATGTTAGGAAGAAGTTTTTCCCCATGAGGGTGGTGAGAGCCTGGCACAGGTTGCCCAGGGAGGTGGTGGAAGCCTCCTGCCTGGAGGTGTTTGCAGCCAGGCTGGATGTGGCTGTGAGCAGCCTGCTGTAGTGTGAGGTGTCCCTGCCCATGGCAGGGGGGTTGGAACTAGGTAATCCTTGAGGTGTCTTCCAACCCTAACAATTCTATGATTCTACCTGAAGCACTGTCCAGGCTGGACTACATGGATCTCTCATCCTGCCAAAATGGCATCAGTGCTCAGCTTCTGCCAGACATTGCACTGCATACATCACACACTGCAAAGCCTTCTTCTGTCACGAACAGCAATGCAACACAAATTGCATTGCTTCAGTTAAGTGCTAGTTTCAAAACATTACAACAGTTTCTCCCACAGAGGGCTTAAAAATGGGTAAAGTGCTGAGGAAAACTGTTGGAAAGCTGAGCAGCAATTTCCCTTCTCACGATGGTACTTAGCCAAAACACACAGCATGGTGTGGGGATTTTTAGAGAAGGGGAACTCCTGGTTTGGGTCCAGGCATGCAGGTTGCTGCTGCTGCATGTCATCACTTACAACCTCAGGACAGATCTTTCCAGATTAGTAGCCCTAAAGAAAGACACTTGAGGGCACTGATTGCTGAGCTGCTCCCCAGGAGCCAGCAGTGCCCTCATGCAGCCCAGCAGGCAGCTGAGTGCTGGGCTGCAGCCAGAGCAGTGTGGGCAGCAGGGCAGGAGAGGGGATTCTGACCCTTGGCTCTGCTCTGCTGAGACCTCACCTCCAATCCTGCCTCCAGCTCTGGTGTCCCCAGCAGGAGAAGGACACAGAGCTGCTGGAGAGTCCAGAGGAGGCCACGAAGATGATCCAGGGGCTGCAGAAGCTCTGCTGTGAGGACAGGCTGAGGGAGCTGGGGGAGTTCAGCCTGGAGAAGTTCCTCTGCAGCCTTCCTGTAGGATCCTTTTGGGTTTTGGAAGACAGCTCTAGAGTGTCCCCAGAGCCTTCTCTTCTCCGGGCTGAACACCCCCAGCTCCCTCAGTTTTGGGGGGCAATTCTCTCCAACGAGTTGGGGGGGTGATTTCAACCCACCACACCTCTCTTCTGTTTTAACACAAAATGTTTCAATAGAAAAGGTTAGACATCAGTTACTGCAAAACAGCTGCTCCATACCCAGCTTGAGGATCTAAGCACAGATCCCTAGGGAACTTCACTCTTTTGCTGACAAGGACGGTGGGGTATAAGCCATTGAGTTTAGACACCTCAATCATTCTCTTCTCAGAGTCCGACCAGTAGAGGTTCTTCCCAACCCAGTCGACAGCCAGGGCGCTGGGAACCGCCGTGTTGTGCACCACCTAGGGGAGCAGAAGGGCCACAAATTATTCAGCTGCATGCTGGGGTAAGGAACAGCTACTCAGGACTGCTAACGTTAGAATGGAGAGAGCTGGGACAACAGGAAACAGTTGGATTATTCCCTGTCAAGTGCTGACCCTTCTGAAGTGCTGGCAGCCCCTCCCTGAGACACTCTGACACCCTCCTTACAGTCAGGGAGAATGGAGACTGTCCTGGTGCACACTGCCACACTGCCTGGTCCACACTGCCAACTTCCCTGCACGATGCACTCACTGCTAAGGACTTCGTGTCTTTCACTTGTCCTCTTAAGTTTCCAATTCCCCTTTTGTTCTTGTGGCTGGTTTTGGCTGGCTGGTTGGTTTGCTGGTTTTGGTTGGTGTGGGGTTTGGTTGCTGGTTTGGATTGAGTTTTTTTTGGGGGGGGTTGGTGGTGGTGGTGGGGGAGCATCTGCTTGCTTGCTTGGTTTCCTTTGTTGTGCTTGGTTTGGTTTTGTTTTGCATTCTTTTCTTCCCTTCCCTGTTCTGTTTATTTTTCCCAGAACCAAATGCAGATGAGGCTTCTCTCCCCATAGCACGCCCTCAAACACATCTGCTTATTAGCTCACTCTCCTCTCAGCACTCTCCACTGGCAGGTATTTCATTTCACTGTCACAGCAGTGCCATATGTCATCATGGCAGACAGACCACAGCAGAACTCAGCTCAAGCAGACAGCAAAGGATGACCCAGTTGGAAAGTGAATTCTGTGCTCTTGTTTCCAGCACTGGTGGGGCAGATGAAAGAAGAACTTGCTACCAATTAGTTAAACTCCCAAGGGAATAAGAGACAGAAGCAATTTGGTGTCTACTGACAGGGCTGTGTGATTCGCAAGGCTCTGGATGAGTTGAACAGTTCTGAGACTTGACCAGCTGAGATCCAAGTGATTAACAATCCCATCAGGAGTGCACTTCCTGGGCTGGCAGTCCTTGGTGTTAGGTGTTGAGTGACATTTGAATACTCCCAATCATTACAGACCAACTTCTTCTAGACATAAAAGTTCTACTTTGATAAGGTCCACAATGACATCCTGGGCCTGATTAGGGTCTGTGCACCCCAAACTTCAGGGAAAAAAACCCACAGAATGCAACACTAGCAAATGCTTGGGATTCCTTCAGTGGCATTAACAGGTTTATTACTGCAGCGTGCCCTCTGATTGATTGTCACCCTCACCACTGCAAGCATGTGCACCAGAGGATGAACTGACACATAATCAGCTCTACACGTAAGCTGAATGTGTTGGTTTTAATTTGATTTACCATTGGAAGGTACTGAAAAGCCTTTGCAGGGATACTGCTAGACACTTTAAATCAATTTTATAGTTATGACTATGTAGAAGCAGCCTTTCAGCTCATTATCTTATTTAGCACCATATAAAAGCTTTATAACATTCAATCCAGGCATGCACCAATCTTTTCATCTCACTGATCTGGTTTATTTTCTAACACCTTAGCAACACCAGTGTCACTCTTTTAGCAAGGTGCAGCTGTGAGAGAGTTGGGGCTGTTCAGTCTGGAGAAGAAAAGGCTCCAAGGAGACCTAATTGTGGCCTTCCAGTATCTGAAGTGGGCTACAAGAAAGCTGGAGAGGGACTTTTGAGGGTGTCAGGGAGTGACAGGCAACGGATCAAAACTAGAAATGGGTAGATTCAGACTGGATGTTAGGAAGAAGTTCTTCCCCATGAGGGTGGTGAGAGCCTGGCACAGGTTGCCCAGGGAGGTGGTGGAAGCCTCACCCCTGGAGGGTTTTTGCAGCCAGGCTGGATGTGGCTGTGAGCAACCTGCTGCAGTGTGAGGTGTCCCTGCCCATGGCAGGGGCTTGGAACTGGCTGACCTTGAGGTCCCTTCCAACCCTGACAAACCTGTCATCCTATGATCTCTGTGTAAGCAGACAACTCTGCAAACAGAGTATGCACAGCAGTCTTTAGCACCACTATCTAGAAGCATCAACCAAAGTAATTAGTCTCTCTTTTCTGATGACTTTTCCTTTGGAGAGCCACTTTAAGCTTCTTCCAGCCACTGGGATCACCAACGGGACATTTAATGCAGAGGATCCAGCTTACCGCAGCGTTTTCCAGCAACAGCTTCCACTTGCCTCTACAATGCTGTGCATAAAACACTGTTAATGTGTTCAGCACACTCCTGTGAAAAAGTTATTGCCTTCAAATGGCAGAAATATCCCCTCCATGATCAGAGGCAGAGGAAAAATGAGATGCCAGAAGCAGCAAGCTGGAGATGGTATTGCTGACAGGGAAACGCTAGGCAATACATCAAACTCCATCATTCGGACTAACAGGATATTTACTTACCACAAACAGCAAAACAACAGGCAGGAAGGAAATAAAAATAAATGAATGCTTCAAGGGGAAAGGCTGTCAGCCACACAAGCTCCCATTCAAGGAAGAGAAAACAGAAAAAGAAGAAACATTGAAACAGGTTTGCTGGCAAAATAATTCTTTGTAGCACCAGTTATTACACCTGCGCAGGGGCAGCCTGTTAAAGACAGGAGGTTATTGTGTGGCACTGAGAGAACATCAGGCAGAGCCAGGACTGAGTACTGCTTTTGCACAGTTTTAGCTCCCAGGTGCCAGATTCACCTGGGATGAATATTTCAGTGAAAAATCCAAACATTCTTATGAACATTTTATCTGCTTCTTTTCAAAGCCCTTTGAATCTGGACCCTGTTTGAGTCAAATCTGCATTGTCGGCCCACTCCTTAAGCTGCAAAGCAGCAACGAAGACAACCAGGAATGCCAGCCAGGCACCCATCCTGACAGATATTTATTGCAAAACATTTGGTCAAATTTCTCAAACCTTTTGTTAAAACCCAAGCAATTATTGCATAATTGTAACCCAAAAGAGGAGCTTCTTTGTACTCTTCCACCTGGCAATTACAACTTTTTTGGCTGGGAAAATTCTTGAAACAGTTCAGAATAGAAAGGAGAAGTCTGGGGTCCTCCCCAGTGCTGAACAGGTTCCACGACACACCAAAACACAGGTTCAGCCCCAGCTGACTGGCTGCTTTGTGAAGGGCTTAAATGCAAGAATGATGACTCGAGCACTGAGGGATTTCGATCCCCACCCTTCCCTGGTTCCTGGGTGTGCTTTGCTTTTTCCAGAACAAAAATAATAAAGTCTTCCCAGGGACTTGCTAGAGCTTTTGAGGCCATACTGGACTGGAGTGTGCTCCAGTGAAGCAGAGAGCCATTAACTTCTGCTCAACAACTCTTCTGAGTTCTATGAACAATTATTTCTCTGTGAAGGATGTAAACAAGGTTCACTGATGCCAGTCAGGTTCAAACCTCAGCCCTCAACAAGGCAGAAGTCGGTGTGCTCTGAGAGTGTGCCATGTAGCACACTGCTCTGACCTCACCTGGAGTACTGCATCCAGCTCTGGTGCCCTCAGCACAAGAAGGACATGGAGCTGCTGGAGCAGGTCCAGAGGAGGCCATGAAGATGATCAGAGGGCTGCAGAACCTCCCCTATGGGGAACAGGTCGAGAGAGCTGTGACTATTCAGCCTGGAGAAGAGAAGGCTCAAAGGAGACCTTAGAGCTGCCTTCCTGCACTTGAAGAAGGCTACAGGCAAGATGGGGAGGGACTTTTGACAGGGTTTGCAATGCCAGGAATGGATTGAAGATAGAGGAGGGGAAGTTTAGACTGGAGATTAGGAAGAAATTCTGTACAGTGAGGGTGGTGAGACCCTGGAACAGGTTGCCCAGGGAGGTTGTGCTTACCCTCTCCCTGGTGGGGGGTTCAAGGCCAGGTTGGAGGAGACCTTGAGAAGCCAAATCTAGTTGAGGGGTGTCCCTGCCCATGGCAGGGGGTTTGGCACTGGATGATCTTGAAGGTCCCTTCCAACCCAAGCCATCCCATGACTTTATCATGCATTACCTTGACATCACTTCCATTCAGGCACATCCTGTTGATGCGACTGCCATTGGGTCTGCTGGAATCGATCCAGTAGATGAATTCTTCTCTGTAATCAAAGTCTATTGCAATCACATTGTTCAGACCCTAGAAACAGGGAGGGGAGGGGGAAACCAGTCACTTTATTTAGACATTTGTACTCAGGCTGCTGGAGAGAGCATTCAGAATGCAAAGTGCACTGCAGGCAATATTCATTCCTAATGCTTTGTTTTACTGACTGCACATTGTCGAAGTGCTTCAATCATTTCTTGATACATTACTTGCAAACAGGCAGAAGGAGGTAAGAATTGTAACAGAACTAAATATGGTGACAGAGAACGCTCTCGCTTCACACATGCAGATGATGCATGAAACCAAATGGAGAGCTTCTGCCTTTGTCTTGAAATGAACTGCAGCAGTAAATGCCTTAGCTTTTGGCTCAATTTCTCTGTCAGTTGCTACCTTTGGCATTACTTTGGCCACTGAGATCACATCCATTTTAGAACTGAAACCTCAGAAATAGCAGAACATTTATTTAATGAAAGCACTTCACTACAGATATAAATTAAACACGAATTCTAAGCTGTGATGGTCAGCAATGCATTCATTTTAATTCCTGAATAAGCAGGGTTTGATGTTTGAGAGGCTGGAAGTTGTCCCTGCTCACTGAAGGAGGGCTGGACAAGAGGACCTTTAAAGGTCCCTTCCAAACCAAACCATCCTGTGATTCTACACTGGGGAACTGTGTACATAGACACACAGAGGTTGTGTCTGCACACAGTGGGAAAGCTGGGTACCCAGCAGGCATCTGGGAGTCTCCTATGGCTCCAATCCCTAAGCCAGCTGGGGTACTGATGGGGGTTGTGAAGAGCAGCCACACACTAATGGCTTTTCATCCCACATGGCAGGGTGAGAGGTCTTGCATTCAGCTGATGGCTCCTACTTCCTTCTCTGAGAACAGCAAAGCCTGGCCCAAAAACTTCCTAACACACTACTCCTAATATACAAAGATGTTGTAATCCAAGATGGAGCAGCAGGGGTAAAAGGAATGGATGCAGTCTGCACTCCTTTTAAACCCATGAGCTCAGTTAACCAGTTCCCTCACCAGCCCAATGACACCCCACTCTCAGGTAGATCTGCACCCTCCCTCATTAATGTAATTCATGGCTGGAGAGGGGGTGTGCTGGAGTGGCCAAGCCTAAAGCAAACACCTAGGAACAACAATATTGGATGGTACAGAAAGTGCTGACAGGGCTCATCTGCCAGCTGCTGCTGTCTTCTGACCAGCACAGGGGCAAGGAGCGATTAGGCTGCACAAACCATCCTTAAAGAAAGCCTGAAACAATGTGGTGTTGGAGGACTGCTCTCATTTTCACACAGCCATGCCCACAGTGAGTTAACAGAGCTCTGTCACTCGTCCCTCTGCCCAAAACACTTTCCCTGCCTCTTGCTGCTGTTATTATAAAGGCACTAACTGAGAACTCCCCACTCCAAACTCCTAACAGAGGAGACAAGTGAGGGAGTGCAAAAGAGAGTCCCAAAACATAGAGCATTCTAGACAAGGTCAGTAATTTGTGAAAAAACAGCTTTCTATCTCTATATTCTGCCACACTGTAAAAGTTTAAGTACCCAGAGTAATAAAGAGAATTGGCTCCCTGCAGGGCTTTGCTTCCAAGTGTTTTAGTTGGGGTAAGTTGAGTTCCAATATTTATCAGAACATCCACTGCAGGTAAAATTACTTCTGCACATCTGCAGCAGAGCTCCAGACAACATTTCTTTGTGTCACTTGTAAGCCCTCCTAGCATAATTCTTTGTCCCTTTATGTGCAAGGTACTTTTAGAAGGAGCCGGGAAGAACTCAAAGGTCGTTAGCTGCATTAGCCTCTCACGGCACAGCGCTGGGTTTGTGTCTGTCACACACACAGCACCCTAGGCCGTGGTTTGCTCTGCCTTGGTGTCCCACTTCAAAAAGGGAGGAGGAGCAGCGTGTCTCTCTCTCTTTGCTGTCTATGGAAACTCTAAGGATTTGATGGCAACAAGTGAAGGCAATGGCAGGCAAAGAACGTGAGAGACACCTCCAACAGCTGAGCTGAGCTTGTGTATTTGGGGGGGAAAACGGGGAAAAAGGAGGAAAAAGCTGGCACAGAGCAGCTCGAAGACTGAGCGAGCTCCTACTTCCAGCTGCTTTGCTCTGAGTTCCTATGAAGAGCTGTTAGAATGGCAAAGCACAGATCAAATACACAGAGAAGGGTGGCTTTGCTCTGGTATTTGCCTCCATCTGAGAGGTGTCTGAGACAGAGCCAATCCATGGGAACATGAGAAGCACAAAAGCGTGTCCTGGTGAGGAAGCCAGCCTGCCTGCTCTGCTGGTATAGCTGCTTCTGGCATTTGTGGGTCTGGCTGCTTTGCAACATGCTCTATTTGTAGCATCACAGGCCAGGAGGCTCTGCAGCAGAGGTGTTCACTAGCCTGGTGAATTAATGTGGTATGGAAAACACAGATTCTCTCTTCAATGGCTGCAGCTACCTGGGCTCTAATGCCCTGAAAAGGAGGCCCTGAAAACTGGAGACTGAGGAAGCTCTGAGATAATCTGTCAGCACCAACCATGAAGAGAATTTACTGTCGCTCCCCTCTTTCCACAGGCTACCATTAACAGCTATACCAGCAAAAGAAGAGAGAGAGGCAGTGAGATGTAAATGAGAGGGCACTCAGAAGGATTCCAGAACAAACAGACTCCAACACAATGCTTGCTGTGCTTAAATAAAGTCAATGCTGAATGCAAGATGGTTAATTCTGTAATTACTGCTGTGGAGAGCTCAGCACCTCTCTTGTGACAATAAGCTTCACAGCTTGCTGACACAAGAAGTCACACAAAGCCTCCTGATATTGGCTGGAAAGATGTGACCTTCTAGTCCTGCTGCAATTGATTCATTAGTACTCCAGGAAATAGATGTTTTCATTAAGCCAGGCTTTGGAGCTCTAACCTATGGTAAGTAACTACACTTAGGTGAAGCACAGAAGCAGAGCAGAAACGGCTACAGGTGACAGCTCTGTATTGATTCTCTGGGGGAAGGTCTAGGTTTTGTAGCTTCTTATTTCACATGAGGTTTTGGGTGATCATAATTTAGAGTCATTACTTAAAAAATAAATAAATCAGACACAGCCAAAGATCTAAGTTCATGTAGGGTCATGCTGTAACTCTGGGAATTGTCTGCCTAAATCAAAACAAAAAGACAGGTCTTGGTTTAGGCAAGCAAGTAGCCCAAATAGAATGCATGGCCAGAGAGGGGGGCCCAGAGTATCTTGTGATGGCAGAGATCCCAAATACAACATGATTTGAGTTTAGCACATCAGAAGGACTGATGAAACAACTGCCTGAGCTGGAATCACGTCAAGTTCAGAGCAGAGAGCCAATTTAAAACACCATTGGAACCCCAGAGGTACTGCAGTGGTTGCGTGGTGCACACCAGGCCAATCGTGGGGCGATGCCTCTAGGAAGGAACCAAAGAGTCAAGCTGCGAGCACGGTGCTGTGGTGGTGGTGGTGGTGGTTATACCTGTTTCAACAAAGTGTAGTTGGATCCATCAGTGCTAATTTTTCTTATTTCATGATGATCAGCCAGAATTAAGAAAGGTTCCTCATCTAAACCCCGGGAGAAAGAACATATTAGACTGGCGGTTACGTTGAGTCATGGAAAAACCAGGAACACAATGCTGGAATGCAGATGGCTGGGGGAAAATAAAGGTTACATGCTCTGGTCAATGGTGTGATGAAAGAAATACTGTAAAACACTCAAATGTTCCAAGAGAGATCAATGATGCAGTATATAACAAAAAAACCACGAACAAAGCAATCAATTAGTAAATCTTTTCATGGCATTCATTGTTTATTTATTTATTGCCTCTGTATTAGGGGACCCGAGCTGCATTCTGTCCTGATTTAATGCCAGGGGTTGAAGCTGAAATCTGTTCCATCCCACTTGCTTGCATTTCCACATTCCCTTTCAAACCATCACAGTTATCTGTACCAGCTGCAAGCCAAGCAAGTTGTGGCCATTGTTTCTTGAGACTGTAGCTCTCTGAATAGGGCAGGCATAAAGACCTCAGCTATTTGGGCAAACCTGCAATCTCGGACTCTCAGCTCAAGCCAGAGTTGGCTTTTTTCTGGTCTAGTCTATCAGCAAATACTCCTCCTGATGGCCCTTCATGCCATGGCTTGGACACATCTCTGACACAGACAGAGAAAAAAATTACATATGCTTTATTTTTACTAAGAAAAAAATCCCCCAGCCTAATAATAATTAAAAACATACTAAAGGTGTGTGGGTGCTGCTCACTGCGTGCCCTGGAGTGCCAACGTGCTGCCCAGCCTACTCTGCTCTCTGCTGCATGCACTGGCCCTCCTGGCTTGCATTCGATGTGCAGCTGTTCATAGATTCACAGAACAGCTTGGGTTGGAAGGGACCTTGAAGATCATCCAGTTCCAACCAGGTTGCTCAAGGCCTCATCCAGCCTGGCCTTGAACACCTCCATGGAAGGGGCATCCACAGCCTCCCTGGGCAACCTGCTCCAGTGTCTCTCCACCCTCGCTGCAAAGAATTTCTTCCTGATCTCCAATCTAAATCTGCTTTCCTCAAGCTTAAAGCCATTGCCTCTTGTCCTATCAATATCAGCCTCTGCAAAATCTCTTTCTCCAGCTTTTCTGTAGGCCTCCTTTAGGTACTGGAAGGTTTCCTAATCTCCAGTCTCAATCTGCCCTTCTCAAACTTCAATCCATTCCCTCTCATCCTATCACTACTGTCAAAAGTCCCTTCCCAGCTTTCTTGTAGCCCCCTTCAGGCTCTTAAACGACCCAAGGCATCCTCCTCAGCACCACCTTGGTGGTTCCTGGAGCAGGGCTGCTATGCTCAGCTCTGTTGTGAAGGGGTCAAGGCAATTCATGCAAAAAAATCAGCACGGGGACAACCATTCACCTTGGCACCTCCTTGCAGCACAAGGGCATGAAGAGCGTTGTCCTGATGACTTTTAACGTCTGCCACATTACAGCTCAAATAAACTGTGCTCTGTGGGGCTCCAGCTCCTTGAGTGATCTGTGGCTTCTAAGCACAGGAGTGGCTTGCAGGGCACGAAACAGGAGGAGAGCAAAAACCAGGTACTGCATTTCTGCCCTCTCCTGTGTTTCCTCTGATTACTCAGGGAAGCCTCTGAGACAGCAAGATGAGGCAGGCAGAGCTTCCAGCCTTCCTGCCATTCAGAAAGAGAGTGGGGGTTGTTTCTTGCCTGTAGGCATTTTGCTCTTCCTCTCACTGCTCTAGGGAATGCCACTCACTGAAGCACAAATAAATGACTCCAGTGGCAGAGGGGTGAGGAAACAACCACCAGTGTTCTGATCTGGCCTCAGCTTCACTCTGCATTCTAGGCAATACTGAAGGGGATAACAGACTTGGCAATTCCTTTTATTTCTTCCTTTTCATACCAGGAAGCTTGAGATGCATTCTGATGTTCTGAAGCTGATGAGAGAAACCAGCAGAAGGCTCTTAAAACACCTCCCATAAAGATCCTGCCACCATGTGACTCAGAAGTAGGATTCACTGATTTATTCCAACTCCCCGAATAGTTTTTCTAATCAAGTTACTAATTCAGTCCTTCATAATCCACTGCAACTATTCACTACAAGTTATTTGAGTGAAATGGCTAATAATAAACCCAGAGCTTCTCATTATGCTCAGGCATCACATTGCTCTTGCTTGCTGAAGGAGTGGTGTGCTTCATAGAGCACTGCTTGTATTGCGCCACAGGGCAGCACAGCCCGTGGGGCTAAGGAATTGCACAGATTGGTTTGGATAGTGCTGTGGATAAAAAAAACAATTAAAAGAGGAGGGAAAAAGAGAGAGAAGTGCTACCTGAAAGGGATTTGCAGCCATTGGGGTTATCTGGTTGTACCTCATAGCCATCTGCACACAGGCATTTATAGGTTCCATATGTATTGATGCACTGCTGGCTACAGGGAAAGCCAGAGGAACACTCATCAATATCCACACAGGTTTTGCCATCATCCTTCAGCAGGAATCCAGGCCAGCATTTGCACTGGGAAAGAAAGCCACAGGCATTCATTTTGCATTAGTCATTGATTCTGTTTGTTATCTGAGGTACTTTCTTCCCCATAATTTAGCATCACAACCTCGGTTCTGTGGTCTCAGCTCTCCCAGCGACATCTCAATTACATTGCTGCCTGCACTGCTTACAGGCACGCTCCCCAACACTGGGGTTCAGGTATTCCTGCTGTGATTCCAAGAACCACTCCCTCCCAAACCACCCTGCAGGAATGAGTAGCTCTTTTTCCCTTCTTTAACTGGAGAAAAATTAACACAGCTCCTCAAAAACGTGGAAAGGACTTTGCCAGGAAAATAGTAATGGACAAGCCCCTCGGGAGTGCTTTATCTTCACTTACACATTTGCTTTTTGGGAACTGTACAATTGTCACTGCTAACATCCAGAGTCCTGCATAATAAATATCAGTGAGGATTCTTGAAGCTGATTTTAGTGGGGTCTGCTGATCACCACAGCAAGCTCATCACATGCAACGTGAATGGTGCAAAACACAGCTGGCTTGAGAGCTTTAGAAACAGGGGCACGGCTTCATCAGTGGAAAACCACATTCCCTGCTGGATTCTCTTCCCTACTCTCTGCAGAGATGTGGCATGCTTTCTCCACAGCAATGCTGCTGCAGCAAGGCTTTGGCTCTACTTCACTTAGTCTCCGACTGTAGTCTTCAGCTCTCCAGTCAATGCCTCTCTGACAAGGACACGGACCTGCACCTAGGTCAGGCAATCCTAGGTATCAGTCCAGGCTGGGGGATGATGGAATTGAGATCAGCCCTGCAGAAGAGGCCTTGGGGGTGCTGGGTGTTCTGTATCCAGCAGCATGATTCACTATATTTAAAGCATCCTATGTTCTTTTCCATAGGGCCTGTACTGTGCAGTACCAGGGCTTTGACACAGCAGGGCTCTTAGGCTTACTGAGAATAAAAGGTTTCATGTTCTTACTGTGGTAGGTGAGTTCCAACAGAACACAGGGTTATTATTTTAGTCACAGAGTAGTCAAGGAACAGGAAGGAACTAAGACTTCACATTTCTGACACACATGTAATGATTCACCTTGTATCCAACAGGAAGATCCTGGCAGTCTTGAGAACAGCCACTGACTTTCTTACTGAGGCACTCGTTAACGTGGCAGCTTTTCTCATCAGAGCCATCGCTGCAGTCCTCTCTGTTATCACAGACCTCCCGCTGCGGAATGCACTTGCCATTTTTGCACATGAAAAAAGAGCTGTTACACGACTGCTCTGGAAAACAAAGAGCAGAACACAGGTCTGTTAGTGCCTTGGAATGGATTTTCTCACGGACAGGCTGGCAACCTCTGCATGTGAGAGGAGAGACGCGTGTGAAAAGGGAATATTCACTTCTTAGCGGTAGTGCTGTAACACTTTCTACTTGGCAGCGTCTTTGAGAGGCTATCGTTCCGCTGGAAGATCTTTGTCAGTAGCTCACCCGATTAGGTCTTCCTACAGATTTCTTTCCATACAGTTGAGAATCCACTACACCAAATGCATTTCTACAGCTACCTTCTGCCCTAGGAAGTGGTGGCTTCAACTTGGTGAACTGAGGTTTTTGACTGCTCAGGATGACGACACATTCTCCAGGCAAGACACAAGGAACGTCCCCATGAAAGCCCTGCAGATTTAAGCTAGGAAGTTAGACACTTGCCTCCCTACAGCCCTAAACCTTTTCTCTCCCAAGAGGAAGGTCACACATGCCATTGAAAACGTTAAACACCAACCTGAACTCCGGCACTGGTGTTTATTGGCGCCTCATCAGAATGGTCTGGGCAGTCAAAGTCACCATCACACTGCCACTGGGCATTCAGCAGGCATCTGCCGTCAGCACAGGTGAACTCCCCGGGACGACAGTGGCGATACCCTGCAGATACAACAACTGATGACTCCGTGCTTGGCTGCGGGCTCCTGACAGCAAAGTGTACACACCCCAGGCAACGTCAGCAACTGCATCTCTTGCTCCCTGAAGAGATACAAAGCTGCCTGCACAGTGGGTTGAGAGTAGCTCCGAAGAAAGAGACTAGGGGTGTAGGTTGATAAGGAGCTCCCCAGGAGCCAGCAGTGCCCTCATGCAGCCCAGCAGGCAGCTGAGTGCTGGGCTGCAGCCAGAGCAGTGTGGGCAGCAGGGCAAGAGAGGGGATTCTGCCCCTTGGCTCTGCTCTGCTTAGACCCCACATCCAATCCTGCCTCCAGTTCTGGTGTCCCCAGAAGGAGAAGGACACAGAGCTGCTGGAGTGAGCCTAGAGGAGGCCACAAAGATGATCCAAGGGCTGGAGCAGCTCTGCTGTGAGCACAGGCTGAGGGAGCTGGGGCTGTGCAGCCTGGAGAGGAGAAGGCTCTAGGGGGACCTCAGAGCTGTACTGAAGGGATCCTGCAAGAAGGCTGCAGAGGGACTTCCCCAGAGGGTGTCTAAAGACAGGCCAAGGGGGAATGGTTTGAAGCTGAGGCAGAGCAGGGTTAGAGTGGAGCTGAGGAAGAAGTTCTTCAGCAGGAGGGTGCTGAGACTCTGGCCCAGGCTGCCCAGGGAGGCTGTGGCTGCCTCCTGCCTGGGGGTGCTGCAGGCCAGGCTGGATGAGGCCTTGAGCAGCTGAGTGTAGTTGAGAGGTGTCCCTGGGCACGGTGGGGAGGATGAGTAGATGAATATAGGGATGAATATTTCTGAGTATAACCTAGATCCACTGTACAGACATTCACAGAATAAGAAACCCTAAATGCATGTGAATGGTGAAAAGTAAACATTCACATAGGGCTTTAGTGGATATAATTTAACTGCAGTGATAACCATTAGAGAGATGCTTCAGCAGGAGATAGAAAGAAATGTGTCTAGACAGAGACAAGGAAATCTAGAACAAGATTTCCATAATGAATAAGAACTTCTAGGCTGTACATTTTTAAATGCTCTTTGCAATCAACTGTGAGTCACAACTATAGCAAATCTCTGGTCACTGTAGCTCCAGCCCTAAGTCAATGCCAAGTTGTGTTCATTAATACATCATTGAAAAGTTCATATTAAAAGAATTTTTAGAAGCAAAGAGACTTCTTTTTCACTGCTGACTTGAGCCAGCAGCCTGACAGCTGACAGTGTGGAAGGTTCCTGTTTCCTCTATTTTTGTTGTACTTGCCACATTCCAGAGATTCATCTGATCCATCTCCACAGTCATCATCGTGGTCACAGACAAACTGTTTGGGAATGCAGACCTTGTTGTGGCACATGAAGGTGTTCTCATCACAGGTGTTATTGGGAGCTGGGGGAAAGACAGGAGACAAAACCACGAGGAGCTGAGAACAGGAAGAAATGCAGCCAGGTGCTGGCAGGAAGGTGAAATCAGAGGAAGCAATGGGAATAGTGTAACTTTTGAGTCATGCAAAGAGCATCACAGGACTCAGAGCAGGAAGAGCTGCTGATCACCACAAAAACAGCTACAGAAGTAAGGATAATCAAATCCGTGCAAGACAGAAGGGCCTCAGGAGTTGATGCTGTCTACAACTAACCTCAGATCTGACTCTGAGTAAAGGAACATTTGTGAAGTGCAGATGTCCTTCCTATGTTAGTCTGCCCCTGGACAGCAGCTCTTTAAAATCCATGACTATGACTCAGCCTAGCAATGGCAAGTGACAGGACATGCCCTGAGTGGGCAGAACACACTGCAGCATTTTTAACCTATGCCATTTCATGCACAATAATAAAACAACCCCCAGTGAAACTACTACTGAACCCCTGACATTCCTGGTGGAAATGGATCTGAGAAGCAACAGTTTGTAGGGAAGAGATGGCAAGCTGTGAACAGTTAGCCAGAACACACTGGAGACAGAACTGCACTGAGGCACAGGCTCCCTGCCACACAGCAGCACTGGCTGCAGGAAGGGCACCACAGCTGCACGGTCAATAACCTGCTCACTGCATTAGAGCCCACGCTGTACCATGTCTAGGACGTGGCACACACGCCTGACCCTCAGCTGCTCTGCCTCAGGATGCCTCAGCCCCACCTGGAGCTCTCAGGTGACTGAAGCACAGGAGGATGCTCCTGTGCATGCTCATGTGGCATCCATCGAGCTTTGCTCACAATCCTGACAGGGTAAAGATGGCAACACAGACACACACGAGGCAGGCATGGCACCACAGACACAAACAGCATCTGGCAGTGGTGAAGCAGCAGCACCAAGCAAGCAGCTCCAGCCATGGTCAAGACCCAAACATACCACAGCCTGCTGTCGCCAGCTCGTCGCTCCCGTCAGGGCAGTCTCTTTCGCCATCACACAGCCAGTGCTGGGGGACACAGGCATGGGAGCCCAAGCAGCTGAAAGTGTCTGCTGCACAGGTCACTGAACCTGAAAAAACATGGCATATGAGGCTTGAACATCTCACTTGATTTGCATCTTGTCTTCAGGTAATGGCTAATGGCTGAAGAAGGGGAGGGGTATTTTGATATGAAACAGCTTCTGTTCTGCACAGTATGCTGAATGTGCTGGCCAGCACTGCTCCACAGTCAAATTTGGACAGTCTGCAGTTTCTTCTATTCATAGAAGCCTAGAATGGCTCAGGTTGGCTCAAAGGACCTCAGAGCTCATCTGCTCCAACCTCCCCACCATGCCCAGGGACACCTCTCAGCTACACTCAGCTGCTCAAGGCCTCATCCAGCCTGGCCTGCAACACCCCCAGGCAGGAGGCAGCCACAGAACTCCCTGGGCAGCCTGGGCCAGAGTCTCAGCACCCTCCTGCTGAAGAACTTCTTCCTCAGCTCCACTCTAACCCTGCTCCGCCTCAGCTTCCAACCATTCCCCCTTGGCCTGTCTCTAGACACCCTCTGCAGCCTTCCCGTAGCATCCCTTCAAGGAAGGCAGCTCTGAGGTTCCCCTGGAGCCTTTTCCAGGCTTAACACCTCCAGCTCTGTCAGTCTGTCCTCATAGCAGAGGTGCTCCAGCCCTTGGATCATCAAACACTAACACGGTGCTACATCTAACACCGAAAGATAAACCACAAAAGGTGGTACAGGGATTTTAACTCCAGGGTGAGAACTGGAGAAGAGTTTGGTTCTCCTTTTGCTCATGCAGGTACACCACTCACATCCCCACTGTCAGACTGCAAGCAAATCATAAAGCCACCACAAGAAAGGTATCTGTCTGGGGGAGGCTATTCTCTGATATCCTATCCTTAGAGCTCTGTTTTTTCCCTTTCTACCCCCTGCTTGGATCATTTGGTCCCACTCGGACAGAGACCACATTTTCAGTGTGGAACTGACACAATACAGAACTGGAATGGATCTACTTACCACAGACAGCATCACTCTCATCTAAGCCATCTCCACAGTCATCCTCACCATCACAAGTCCATTGCTTGGAGATGCACTTGTTTGCAGAGCAAGCAAATTGATTCCAGGAGCAAGAGGAATCTAGGAATGACAGCAGCCACTGCAATTGTTAGGGTCAGAAGAGTGCTTCTGGCAATCTCCACACTGCTCCTTCCTGCCCTCCCTTGAAACAGGCTTTATAATCCTAATCTGGGTCCTCAGGTTACCAGTTTGTCTAAAAGCTTGCATTCACCAAGGCATTGGTGAAGACCATTCAATAGAGAGATGGTAAAACATTCAAACCACTTGCAGCTCAATGTGTAAGAGACTTTGCTAGTGAGATAAGGACAAACACTTTAGAAACAGAAGTGTGCTTTGGGTATTGCACATTATATTATCATATGATCTATGTTACATCATATTATAATATAACACCTTCTACTACATTAGAACTGCTTTATTTTGGTAGGAGGGCAGAGATGGCAGTCAACATTTCCCAGTACAGCCTCCTTCTTTGCATTGCAGTGCTTAAACCCAGTGTAACAGACTCTGGAAGTGTAACCTCAATGGATGTGGTCAGCACAAAACTTTTGTCACAGTGCACAGCAGTTCCTAATTTTGAAGTTACAAGATGTATCTAATTAAATGTAACCTGCAAAGCAAATAGGAAGTCATATTAATAGAAACTGGAGTGTAAAGAGCATAACTGTCAGTCCCTTGCAGTGATGAGCCAAAAGGGAAAAACACCACAAGAAGACACAAATGGCAGGGTTTAGTAAAGCAGGCAACAGGAAAACTTGCTGCTGCTTTTTGCTCTCTTCCTACAGTTTCATTACAGAGCTAGTCCATGCAGCTCATACAGAGCAACTGCAAGTTAAAAGGCCAACTCTCACTGTGAGCCAAACCACCTCATGGCTCCTCAGGGGGAGCTCAAGAACCTCACAAGATCTCAGAGAGAACAGCCCCATAGCCTGCTTCTCACTTGGATTGTACTTTATTCACATTGCTTTGGTTGTTACTGCAAACAATGACACCTGGCTTAGATCATAAAGCTGCATTTTGGTTACATCTTTTGGGGTCAAGACACTGCTATGATATCCATAAAACTGACTTCATGGGGAAATATGATGGATTAATGAGATGTTAAACATTAAAGCAACAGAGAAGTCAGGCTGGATGAGGCCCTGTGCACCATGGTCCAGGGGGAGGTATCCCTGCCCACGGCAGGGAGTTGGAACTGGATGTGCTTTATGGTCCCTTCCAACCCAATCCATTCTTCTTCTTCTTCTGTATCTTTAGAACAGAATTTTGGCAGAGCTTTCATTCTGTCATGAAATAGGGGTTATGATATTGGCAGCATGAAGTATTAGAGAGATGAATCTGATAATATAGGATTAGTGACCTTTTATATGGCTCTAGATTCAGTCTCTGAGCTCTCAATGCACAGCTCTGTCTGTTTGCAAAGTGATCAGTGATTAGAGAAACACAAACAAGAGAAGATGCTCACCACAGTGCAGCTCATCCACTCCATCCTCACAGTCTTTCTGCCCATCACAAAGCCAGGTGGTCAGAATACATCTTCCACTAGGACAACCAAAATAATTTTCTTCACATGTGGGTTTGTTTTGAACTGTGATAAAATAAAGAATGTAATGTAAAATGGTCTCTACTACTATGAGCAGGAGCCTAATACATTTCTGCTAGGGGTCTGAGTACTAATGGACAACAAAGTGTTTATGTCTCCAAGTGGGGAAAAGAAGAATTAAAAATAAGAGATACTCAATTGTGCTCATGCAAATGGCACCACAGGGACTCCCAAGCAGTCTGGGGAGCTGAAATGCTTCATCCATTTAGAGATGAATCAGAGCACTGCTTCAGACTGAACTCAGAGAAGCTAGAGAGGAAAGCTGTTCACTTGACAGGTCAGCACTGCTGGCTGTGGCACATCAGCTGACAAATTTGCCTTTCTGCTTTGGCTGCCATCCTCTACAAGATCACTTAATTGTGGCAGTATTTGTGTCACACTCGCTGAGATGAGCTACAAACCTGATGCATGCACTGACTAACTGGAGCTACACCACTGATGTTGGAGCCTGAGATTTAGACTCGACCACAAACTAAGAAGCTCTTCCTTGCCTCTTTCCTTTGCCGAGCGTGAAAGCCAGTCAAGATTTCACTTCTATGAGGTGAGGGAGGCAAGCACAGCATGCATTTAGTTTCATGATGGCAGCACAAGGATGAGGCTAAGGAGTGGCACAGATCCTTTTCAAAATCACAAGCACTCTCTTTGCCTGGGATAGCCCAAGGGGGATTCATCTCAGCTCCAAGCATTGCAGATGATTGAAGCTCTCTGGTAAGCTCTCTCTTACTCCCTCGATGCTTCAGGATTAGTGACCCTGGTTCAGGTTCCCCTCCCCCACTGTCTGTCTCTCAAAAAGAACGTTAAAATTATCATATTTATGGCTTCTACAGCTCTATGAATAGAAAACGAAGAATGAAGAAAGAAATGGGACATCTGTGATGGCTGGGTAGCTATTAAAGATTAAGTACAGCCACTGCTAAATGAATTCTTGCCTTAATTTTCTGTAAGAACAATGGCACTGAACAAAGCCTGCGAACAGGAAATCTCACATTCAGAACAGAAACAACACTCAGAAACTTAATGTGCCAAAGCTGGTCAGTTCTGAATGAAATGGCAAAGGAAATCACACGTAGGCTGGACTGGAATGGAATTGCTTCTGAGCAAAGGGAGGAAGGATCCAGGCAATTAGTCACACATTAAAATGATGGAACTTTCTGGCACACACAGAACAAAGCAGCACAAATAAATGGGCACTAGCATAAAATGCAACATTAGTTTACTTCTGCAACATTAGTTTACTGAGGCTAGAGCACACTGCCCTCAGAATCTCCTTTGGTGTGGAATAAAGCCCCTACAGACAGAGGAAATGAAAGCTGAGCTCCTGGGAGCTCAGGGAAGGGTTGTGTACAGGAAAGTCTAAGGAATTGACAGATGAGCTGGAGAACATGGAGACTAGAGCAGAAACTGTCATTTAATATGCATCTGTCTTAAAGGAAGGAGGAAAGTTCTTAGCTTTGGGTTAAATTCACACTGGTGCTGAAGTTAAAGGTTCCTTTTGGCTCCTGGCAATATTTTAATCAATAAAGCTGACACAAAATCTAGGAGAATGCTAAGAGAAGCTTCTGGTGACAGAGAGGAATCACACACAGAACGCCAGAAGAGCCAGATCAGGGAATCAGAAAATGGCTCAGGTTGGGAGGGACCTTAGAGATCATCTCTAAGCAAAAAGCTCTAGGCCAAAACTGGCTGGCATTTAACCACAAAGTGAAGAGTCTGATTTGTACAAATTAGCAACATTTCATTATTAGCAAATGTGGACTGTTACTAAACACCAATTCTTGGAGGGCAGACAGGTGTTAGTCACAGGACAATGAGAGTCTGGCATGAGTCATTAGGAAAGCAAACAGGAAAACACATTGAAATGTATTTGCCATGAGAGAAGGCAAAAGGAAGGTTTAATTTACTGTACTAATAATGCTTTGCTTAAACACAAACACTTCATGACAGCCCTAACCTGGAGGCACGGGAAAGCTGGGCCAGCTAGCAGACAGAGGCTTTTCTGTTGGTGATAATCATTGTAATCATTTACATAATTTAATGAAACACACAAGAGAGGCTGGTGAAAACAGCAGCATTCAGCACTCTGGGCTAAATAAAACAGTATTGACTGAATAAACATTCTGCAATGCAAAAGAGGAAAAACAAACAAACAAAAGGGCCAGGAAGAGAGGAATCTGCTTTTCCAAAGGGTCAATGACTTTGCAGCCTTGGCAGTTACCTGGGCATCTCAGTTCATCTGTGTAGTCACCACAGTCATTAGATCCATCGCACAACCACCCTGGCAGTATGCAAAGCGAAGTTGAGTTGCAGCTAATGAATCCTGAAGACTTGATCCCAAGTTTGTAGAAGTAAGCACAGTTTGTATTATCTGGGAAGAGACAGCACATGACTAGTTGACACCTAGCACACACCCAGAGCCCTGTGGCTTAACTCGCAGGTTTAGCCCGAGCTTGCTCAGAGCCGGCAGCTGCTGGTATCCAGCTAGTAATGGCTATGAAATAACTGCGGTATGAGGAGGAACAATCATGGAACAGATGCCATGATGAGGTACAACCACCAGCTTACTGCAGTTCTTTTCATCTGAAGCATCTGCACAATCAATGATCTGGTTGCACTGAGCTGATTTTCCAACGCACATCCCATCTGCGCAGCGGAATTCCGTCGAGGCACACGTCGAATCTGTAATATATGGGGAGAAAAGATGTAAATTAGGGTACTAAAAACACTCTCCGGGTGCATATTACATCTACTTTATGTTTAAAACTCCCACCTTTTAGAGTGAGGCATTCAGAACACAGAGAACACACTCCATAGCTAAACGTTCAGCAGAAATACAGGGCATAATAAACTCAAAAAGCACAATTTTCTAACGTTCAAATTTGTATTTTGAGCCTAAAAGTCTCCCTCTGGATGAGTCAATTCAATTAGAGATCATTCCCACACGAGGGAGGAAGCAGCATTTTCAGGACCATCCATGCATCTCTCTGATTCCTTTCATATAACACCAGGTTGGAGTTTTTGCCTGGGTGCTTTTCTCTCTACTCACATTCAGCTAAATGATTAAAACCTATGCAGTGCTTTCCAAACAACTGAGAATGCTACTTACTACAGCTACATATGTTTTAGCTGCACACTGTGGAATCATTTCCCCTCCAGTCTCCCTGAGTTACAACTAAGGATTTGTGTTGTCTGCTGGCTAGTATTTATTCACTGCCTGCTGCAAGGATATAAATATTCATGGTTTAAGACAGAAACCCAGTTCTGATATAAAAAGGCAAACGATTCCAGGAAGTTTTGCAAGGGACACAGGCACTGCCATGCATCTGAGACCCAAAGAAATAGAACAGTAGCTGCTTCAAAGGAGAAATTAGCAGCAGATGCAGAGCAGAAATCACCCATTGCCAACCTTCTGACTGCAGTGAAGATACTTTCTCACTTAATACTTTAGAGAAAAAAACCAAACAGCTACTGTGTTCAGTCTGGAGAGGAGAAGGCTCTGAGGAGACCTTCTTGTGGCCTTCCAGGGTCTGAAGGGGACTACAAGAAAGCTGGGGAGGGACATCTTAGGGGGTCAGGGAGGAATAGGACTGGGGGGAATGGAGCCAAACTAGAAATGGGTAGATTGAGATTGGATGTGAGGAAGAAGTTGTTCCCCATGAGGGTGGTGAGAGACTGGCACAGGTTGCCCAGGGAGGTGGTGGAAGCCTCATGCCTGGAGGTGTTTGCAGCCAGGCTGGATGTGGCTGTGAGCAACCTGCTGTAGTGTGGGGTGTCCCTGCCCATGGCTGATGGGGAACTGGCTGATCCTTGAGGTCCCTTCCAGCCCTAACAATTCTATGATGTGTTTGCCATAGCTATTTGCATTTCTATTTACCATAGCCAAAACCACTGGGGGACTGCAGGTGTGACCCAAACTCAGTCTTCAGCTCACTCCCAAACTACCTTTCCCAAAAAGCATCGGTGTGAACCTGCTTGGGATTCAGTGCCAGCAAAACCAAATCATCCTGACAAAGTTTGATGCATTTTCTAGTCACTTCCATTTACACACAAAGTATTCACAGAGAGAGATTCTGAAATCACCTAGGAAGCACCTGTCCCTTACCTTTGCAGTCAAATTCATCAGAGTTGTCACCACAGTCATTCGCACCGTCACAGACCCTGCTGCTGGGCACACAGCGGCGGTTGGAGCAGGGCTTAAAGCCCTTCCGGCAGCCTCTGTTTTCTGCAAAGTTGAGCACAAGCTCATCATTTCACCCTCCCCTTTGAGAGAGAAGCACAACCACCTTACATTGAAACCAGACAGATGTTCTAGGAAAACCTTTTAAATGGAAATGCCTTCAGAGCTACAGGAAAATCTGCATTTATTGCCTGGCAGAAGAAGCTGGACTGACAAACAGATCAAGGACAAAACAAGAAGGCACAATGAGAAAAACAAAAGGATGACAAAAGACATTAAAAAGGAAAGGCTAATTGCTAGTTTTCATTATCATAGAATCACAGCATGCCTTAGGCTGCAAGGGGCCTCAGATCATCTGCTCCAACCTCCCCACCATGCCCAGGGACACCTCTCAACTACACTCAGCTGCTCAAGGCCTCATCCAGCCTGGCCTGCAACACCCCCAGGCAGGAGGCAGCCACAGCCTCCCTGGGCAGCCTGGGCCAGAGTCTCAGCAGCCTCCTGCTGAAGAACTTCTTCCTCAGCTCCAGTCTGACCCTGCTCTGCCTCAGCTTCAAACCATTCCCCCTTGGCCTGTCTCTAGACACCCTCAGCAAAAGTCCCTCTGCAACCTGCTCTAGTGACTGCAGGAGGATTAGAACCAGCTGACCTTTGGAGGTCCCTTCCAACCCAAACCATTCTAGGATTTGATGATTGATGTACTGAAGCCATTGAATTGCAGAAGTCAGGACACTAAAAGAGATCAGTACTGGTCACTGGGTTAGTTAATCAATGCTATTGAGTCCAGCAACCTGTACTTGATCAGATGGAGGAAACAACATTCTGTGTACGACACAGCCCCAGCTCCTCCTTTTCCAAAAGCTCAGTGTGGTTGTTCCACGTCAGGCAGCACACAGCAGTTAGTGCAGTATGCTGCACAAAATCATGCAGCAGCTGCAGGGACAGGCAGGGGCTGGATCCTGCATTTGTATTGTTTTCAATATTGTGGAATGCAGCAGAAAAGGCTTTTAGCAGCTCAGTAAACCTCAGGCTACTGACAGAAGAAAACTGGCCTGCAATGACAGCACAAAGTATTTTGTGACTCTTCACCAGCTACAACTTTCTTATTTGTTCCCAGATGACTTTCTCTCTGTTTCTTCAAGGCACCCTCCTGTCCTAAAGAAACTGCACGAAACCTCAGCGTTTCTCTTGTTAACTGTGATTGAAAGAAATGACTCCAATGGATGGCAATTAATGCACATGAAAACCGAGCTGAGTGGCTTTCCTGGTGCTGTGCTTGACTTGTGTGCTGCTTTTGTTTTGTTCTCACATTTAAGCCCTTCCTATGCCTAATCACTGTGCACACACACATCTATCAACACTCAGTAAGGGAACCTAAGGGGGAATTCACAGACATCAGTCATTTGCTTTTCCATGCTTTGAAGCAGCTGCTTGTACTTCAAGGGCCTTTCCCACCGAGCAGCAGGCAGTGTTTTGTGTATTACAGATTCTTATTTCCTTGTCTGCTGTGTTATCTTTTCACCGACGGCAATAGCCCAACCTCCTTAGCCATCGCCATCGAGATGGTCTGATGGAAGGTTACTGTTAGTTTTACATGACATGATCAAAGCAGTTATCACACAGAAGGCTGAAAGCTAATGGGACATAAATTGAAGATGAAAGGAGGAGAAGGAAAAATGGCATAGTATCAGCTGCTGCACTCAGATTGTCCATGCTCATTTATTTTAAAGGAATAAAAAAGAAGATTATGCTGTTCCTTTTTTTTTCCCAGGACCAGCCTTGGCTATTAAAGTGTTAGAAGTGAACTGCAGGAATTAAAGCAGAGATGTTGCCCAAAACCACGGTGCTGGCAGGCATAAACATGCTGGGTGGGTTTGAAATGGCAGGAATTGTTCCCATGGGGGACAGAAGAGGCTGTGACACAGATGAACAGGACAAGAGAGAGACACACAGCTGAGGGGGCTTCCCCTGTGTGGTGGGCTTGAGGTCAACCCCCAGCTAACTGGAAATAAATGTCTATCAATAGCTGAGGGCTGGGGATCAGGAAGGAGGGGACAGGCTCTGCTCAGTTGCACCCTGGGACAGGACAAGGGGCAATGGATATAAACTCCAGCACAGGAGGTTCCACCTCAGCATGAGGAGGAACTTCTGCACTGTGAGGGTCACAGAGCCCTGGAGCAGGCTGCCCAGAGAGGTTGTGGAGTCTCCTGCTCTGGAGACTTTCCAGCCCTGTCTGGATGTGTTCTGTGTGACCTGTGCTGGATTCTATGGTCCTGCTCTGGCAGGGGGGTTGGACTGGAAGATATCCACAGGTCCCTTCCAACTCTTAACATCCTGTGTGCCTGTGATCCTGTGAAATTACCCCCAGAGTAAATCCCACCCTCACCCCCCAAAAAGAAAACCACACCACCAAACCCTACAAACTCAGAAGCAAAATGAAAGTTGTATTTACAAAAGGTTAGCTAGAATCTAGAAGTAGAAAGTGCAATGACTATGTGTAAAATGGATTTACACACATTTACAACTCAACAAGCACAAGTACCCCCCTGGGCACTCCAGGGGCACCATTAGCAACCTCCTCCCACCCCTGCCTTCCCAGTCAAAACAGAGATGATCCCAGCAAGGTGACAGAGAGAGAGAAGTTGCAAGCAGAAGTGCCAGAAGAAGGAAGAACTCTCTGTGCAACCAAGAATGAGCTATTCAGTGAAGGAATGGCATGATACATACCTGTCAGTTGTTACTGTTCTCTGTCCAATGGGAATTTATTTACCTTTGCTACTCTCGGTCTGTGGGAAGTCCCCACTCTGATTTTGCAGTTAGGAGCTAGGCTCAAGTTCTGTCTTTGAACCACGACACTGTGCAGGACACAGGAATTCACTAGGGTGGCTCAGTGATTTCAACAGCAGTGCTGTAGGAACTGCAGCAGGCAAACCATGAAAAACCTGGCAGTGATTCATTTAGAGCTTATCAGTGCAAAAAACCCCAGGTAGGGATAGAATCCACTGGGAAAAATCATGAAAGTAACAAGCAGACACCCTTGAGCCTGCTTTGTTGCACGTTGCAGGTGGGTTGGTGTGCAGAATGCTGAACAGAAAATTCCATGGAAAAGATCCACTACAAGCCATTGTTGGATTGTGTTGCATTTCTGCTCTGTTTTTTCTAGTCATACCCAAAAAAATCTTATCAAATATGGGAAGCTAAATCAAAATTCTACATCAAACCTGAAAATACTCCAGTTTTCATCTCTGAGTAAGCATCTGGATGTCTTTTTCCTTCCTTTTGTTTCAGAGACAGAAAATGAGAAGATTTGAGAGATGCTTTCAGTAAATGTGTCAGCTGAAACAGGAAGTCTGCAAGGAAAATCTCTTCAGGTGCAAGGAGTTCTGTACCCATTGTGTCAAGGTTTGCTCTAAGTGCAAGCTGGCATCCTCTTCTTGAGCAGCTTTGAGAGCAGCTGGTATGGACAAGCAGGGAAGCCACCAACATGAGGAAGCCATATGAGCATGCAGGACCCAAAGAAAGAGGTGAAGGTGAAGCCTCTAGAAATACTTACCACAGTAGAACCGCTTCTCATCAGACTTGTCCTTACAATGAGCAATGCCATCACAGGTCAGCTGGTAGTCAATGCATTCACCATTGCCACACTCAAACTCAGAGTAAATGTTGCAAGTGGAGTTTTTAGCTGCAAATAAGAGACATTGACATGCAATTTTTAATAGCTTTTACACCAAGTGAAAATGAGAAAGATGCTGGCTGCATTTGAAATATCTCCTGCACAGGTCTGGAAAAATGAAGAACAAATACTAAATACCTAAATAAACAAATAAAACATCAAAGACTTAAAAGCATTTACAGTGGTGGCCGGCAGGAGTGGGGACAAATACCTAAACAGCAAAGAGCTGCCAGCAATTCTCTGCTGGGGTCAATTGCATAGCAAGGGAGACTCAGTAAAAGACAAACACTCAGCCAAACATCCTCACTGGATCATGTAGCAAAGCAACCTAAGGGCAGGGCTAAGGGCAGGGAGTCTGATGAGATGATGAGTTTGTAGCTCCTGTGCTCAGCTGTCCTCTCCCCACACTGTCAATCTCCACAGCCCCCACCTTGTATGCAACCATTTCTTCATCGTATCCTGGAATGGTTCAGGCTGGAAGGGACCTCAGAGCTCATCTCCTCCAACCTCCCCACCATGCCCAGGGACACCTCTCAGCTACACTCAGCTGCTCAAGGCCTCATCCAGCCTGACCTGCAGCACCCCCAGGCAGGAGGCAGCCACAGCCTCCCTGGGCAGCCTGGGCCAGAGTCTCAGCAGCCTCCTGCTGAACAACTTCTGCCTCAGCTCCAGTCTGACCCTGCTCTGCCTCAGCTTCAAACCATTCCCCCTTGGCCTGTCTCTAGACAGCCTCAGGAAAAGTCTCTCTGCAGCCTTCCTGCAGGATCCCTTCAGCTCTAAGGTCCCCCCAGAATCCTCTCTTATTGTTTAAAAAAAGCTTCAACAAAGGAGGAGGGAGCTGGGGCTGCTCAGCTGAGAAAAGAGGAGGCTGAGGGGAGACCTCATTGCTGTCTACAACTGCCTGAAAGGAGGTTGTGGAGAGGCTGCTGCTGGTCTCTTCTCCCAGGTAATTAGTGACAGAACAAGAGGGAATGGCCCCAAGCTGCCCCTGGGTAGGTTTAGAGTGGACAGCAGGAAAAATGCCTGGCTGCTCAGCGTGTGCACAGGCGCCAGCACGAACTGGTAAAGACACAGCCTAACACCCCGGATGGAAACCTGATGTACTTCATTACTCACCAAAAATAATTGGTAGCCCTGCAATTATTCTGTGGCTTTGGTTTCTCACAGTGGATGTCTCATCTATTAATTTAGAGGAGAACAAGATGTACACTCACAATTTTTACTTCTGCTGTCTCTTGCATATAGATTAATCGATTAGTTCAGTTGGAAACTGAAACCCAAGCAAGCAACCAAACACCACAAAACTGACACACAATCATTTGGTCACAAACTTCCTGACAGCAAATATATTTTCCTCGTGTGTATGGTTCTCAATAAAACACAAAACTTGAGAGAAAGAAGTGGACAGGACAACCCAAGAGGAACAGCTGGGAAATGAAGCCTAATTACTGTGGGTCCTTTTCTTGCTTCCCTTGTCATTACAGTACAAATCCAGGAAGAAACAAAGGCTGGGTTTGGATGCTGGAGAAAGGAAGGCTTTAGGGAGACCTTAGAGCAGCCTTCCACTACCTAAAGAGGGCCTACAAGAAAGCTGGAGAAAGATTTTGCAGTGGCTTGTATTGATAAGACAAGAGGCAATGGCTTTAAGCTTGAGGAAGGCAGATTTAAACTGGAGATGAGGAAGAAGTTCTTTGCAGTGAGGGTGGAGAGACACTGGCACAGGTTGCCCAGGGAGGCTGTGGATGCCCCTTCCATGGAGGTGTTCAAGGCCAGGTTGGATGAGGCCTTGAGCAACCTGGGCTGGTGGGAGGTGTCCCTGCCCATGGCAGGGGGTTGGAACTGGATGGTCTCAAAGGCCCCTTCCACCCCAAACCATTCTGTGAATCTATGAATGCAAAAGTTAGGCCAATAGAAATTGAGACCATTCCTTGATCTGACTCAAACATGAAGAAAAATGCAAAAGAACTGCTAAAAAAATACAGTGAGACTGGACAAGGTGAGAGCTGAGTTGGAATAGGATTTATACAGCACTTCAAATTTGAATCAAGTTTCTTGCAGCCATCATTTTGCTCTCTTTCCCCCCCCCCATTTTTTTAGCACTGTAAGAACCTAGCTCATAGGAGAAGTCATCTGAATTACATTTGCAGTTCATCTTGCTCGGCATCGTAGCCTGCAACCCTTAGAAGAAGATGAGTTGAAAGTGAAAACCAGAAATGTGTCTATGTAAACCACCGTGTGCCCCAGCCAAGGGCTGCCTGGCAGTGCTACAGAG
The DNA here is from genome assembly GCA_015227895.2 of Colaptes auratus. Classification (NCBI taxonomy): domain Eukaryota; kingdom Metazoa; phylum Chordata; class Aves; order Piciformes; family Picidae; genus Colaptes; species Colaptes auratus. The sequence continues at coordinate 48,085,435 of CM026887.1, forward strand.
GCAGCCTCGAGCCCCAGCTTACACAAACAAAGCAATTCAGTGCCTTGTGAGACCACTTCTGTGATGAGAAATAAGCAGCCTGGGCAGCCTGATTACCCACACAATAATTCAATCCCCTTCTGAATTTGATTGAAGCTTTTTCTCAAGCATCTTGGTTGTCAGTAAGTGGCACAGCCTGATGACCCTTCAGAAGGACAGCTAATTCCTCTTCTCAGCTGGAATTGCTAACTTTTAATGCTATTGAGCATCCTCTCCAACTCTGCTACAAAGAAGCTTCTGGTCTTGCAGCTAAACCAGAGCCTGTCTGTTCTCACCCTGCCTGTGCCAGCCAAGCTCCATCTTTCATATCCAAATCCTCTTTGGTTTCGACTGAGACCCCAGATCAACACTGCCTGCAGACAGTCCACATCCTAACTCCATCTTCTGCTGGAGTCTTGCATCATGCTCATGATGAAGATTTAAACACAGCTTTACCTAGTAGCAGTGGTAAGAGGGGCAATGACTTTGGGAAAGATGAATGCCATGGAATTTCATATGATAAAATATTGGACCAGTGAATTTATCTGCTGAGGAACTCATCTGCTGAACCTCTTTCACTTCTGCTGCTGATCACTGTCTTGGCAAGGCAACGAAACAAGTGACAAAAAGTACTTTAATGAAAGGTCAGCCTCAGTAACACCTCCAATATTGTCCTAGACAGGCCTGATGGATCAGGACACATATCCTTGTTTATCTTGGCAGCAATTAGGATAGATATGCAAATATCATAACTATGATTAAGGAAGCTGGATCTTACTATCACAAGAGCAGTTGTTTTCCATCTGGGTTGGGCCTTTTTTAGTTCTTTGGGATGCCAGCAGCCATTTTTCTCTCCCACCTCCAGACAAACCAGGGGTTGTATTGATTCATGCAATGAGTTTAAATCATTCCATGAAATAACAACATCCACTACATTTAATGAAAGTAAAATAAGGCTCAGAGAAAGATTTGTCTTCTTGCTGCTCCAGGCATTAAGAATTCCAACTCCTTTGCATTTGCTCTTATCCTAACTGACCTAGGAAACTGAAATGCTTATGGCATAAATATCTTCACCAAGCCCTGAAAAACTTCAAACCTGCTACAATCTGATCTTCTTCATCAGTCAATGGGGTTTCTGCCCTGCTCTAAGGAAGTAAAAATCCCAAACATGAGGATCTTTCCAGATTCAGGGAAGGTGGCAGCAGGTCCCTTACTGGGTTCTATCTCATGGGTAAAGGGATGAGAGAATGGAAGCTGAGCAAGCGATAGGCCTGGCCCAAAGGCCCAAGCACAGCCTGGTAGGTAATGGAACTTAAGGACATTTTCTAGCTCAAAGGGCTCTCTTGAAAGTTCAAAATCAATGAAATGTGAGAGTGTAGGAGGGTGGAATAAACTGATTACTCAAGCCTGGTGGTCACAGCCCATCTACAGGAAGCAGAAGCTTTGGACTCCAGTGGAAATAAAAAGGCTTTGGAAAGCAGTAGAGTCTTACTTAATATCTTTGAACCATTAGGGATCAGATTGTGCTACTGCAAATCCCCTGCAAAATTCACTGCATCTCAGCTACACAGCTAGACAATGTAGTTTTTGAGTTACAGTTGTAAATGCCATACAAGTTAGCTGTACTCCACTACTCCAGACTGCCTCTAGATCAGCTCTATGTGCCCTGCTGTGAGAGGTGTTCCACTGCCTGCAGCACCTCTGTGGCTCTGCGCTGGACTCTCTCAAGCAGTTCCCTGAGGTCCTTCTTGAGCTGAGAGGACCAGAATGGGACACAATATTCCAGATGTGGCCTCAGCAGGGCAGAGAACCTACTATCCAAAGTGGAATTGAAGGAACCATTTAAATGGCTTTTAAGTCCCTGAAAGCCCTGAAGGACATAAGACAGTTCAAAGCCTGGTATGTGCCCAGTCGTCAGATCTGTGCTCACAGGAAATAGAAGCACCAGAAGTAATGGCTTGGGCCAGCTGCCTTGCTTACGAGAGCCAGCTGCATCCCAGCACGGAGCAGCATTGTGTCAGGTAGTATTACTTACTCACACATCTGTTATCATCTATCAGGATTCTGTCCCCTCTGCAGGAGCAGTTCACGCGTCCGTCAGGAGTCAGAAGGCACAAATCATGACAGCCTCCGTTCATTTGTGCACAGGGAGATAACTCACCTGGAAAACAAATGACAAAAGATGAGCTCTCCTTCATTACACGTGCTTCGGTGGGCACTGGCACGGAGAGAGTAAAGAGCACCCCAGCTTAGATTCATGGGCAACCGATTCAAGCTTCATCGGTCACATGGAAACGACAGCACGCCTCAGATGCTGGCATGCTAAAGATAAACAAACAGAGGAGCCTTGAACACAATCATTGCAGAAGCCCCCAGCAGGCAAAGCTGCTGATCTGGGACTGGAGGTGGTTTAACTGCCATCAAATGAACACGATGGCCCCAGCAGAACAGGGGCACCAGTGACAGAGAGCCACTTACTGAAGAGGGTATGTCCCATCTCCAGCCATTCCTACAATCACAAGAATTCATGAAATGGCTTAACTTGGTTGAAAATTAAGAGAAGCTCTTGAAGTGAGTGATGCTGGAACCAACAAAATAGTGTAACTTACAACTGTTGGTGTCATTGGCAACAGCAATAATGCCCATGGGCTGGTGTGGGATGTCAGACCGCAGGACTTTGGTGTCTCCTCCTGTGTATTTACTGGAACGCAGGATAGCTCTCCTCACCCCATCTGACCAGAAGATGTACTCATCATACACAGCCAGGCTGAGGAAGGTACCTGGTCCAGATTTGACAATCACCTAGACCAGATACACACAGAAGAGAAAGCTCAGAAGGAAGGCTGTGACCAAATAGGTGGGTTTAGAAGTGCACACTGCCTCACGTCGCTGGAGAGGCTGAGACAAAACATTTAATCCTTCTGTCCTGGAAAATGAGATGACAGCACTTAAAATGTATTCAAGGGATGCCACAAGGCTCCAAGTGTCAGATTCCAGGCATCTGGTCCTTAATTCAAAAATCAGAGTTTATCTAAACCTGCCTGTAAAAAAACCCCAAACCCCAACGACAACAAACCCCCGCCGGGAAAGAGAACGAGAGCGCGGCTAAAAGCCTCGTGCCCCCCAGTCCTGAGGAATCAAACGGGGAAGAACCTTCCAGAACTTCCAGATCATCAGATTAGAAACTTGAACCCAGGATAATAAATGTTTTGTAAGCATGTGAGCAACTTGCACCCAAGATAATCAAGGGTTTGTAAGCATTTGCCACTTTAAAGAAGTCTTCTTGCTTATCTACTTAATACCAGCTTAAAACCCAGGAAGGAAAGGAATAGCAGCTCACTGCCTAGTGGGGCTTGAATTCATTTAATCCCAGTCTGAATCACAGCTCCTGTAAAACATTCTCTCATCTGTTCATCTGGGCACCACAGTACAGGGAAGACTTGGAGGTGCTGGAGGGTGTTGAGAGCAGAGCAGTGAGCCTGGGGAGGGGTTTGGAGGGCACCGCAGGAGGAGAGGCTGAGGGAGCTGGGGCTGGGTAGTCTGGAGAAGAGAAGGCTGAGAAGAGATCCCCTGAAAGGATCCTCCAGGAAGGCTGCACAGGGACTTCTGCTGAGGGTGTCTAGAGACAGGCCAAGGGGGAATGGTTTGAAGCTGAGGCAGAGCAGGGCTAGAGTGGAGCTGAGGAAGAAGTTGTTCAGCAGGAGGGTGCTGAGACTGGCCCAGGCTGCCCAGGGAGGCTGTGGCTGCCTCCTGCCTGGGGGTGCTGCAGGCCAGGCTGGATGAGGCCTTGAGCAGCTGAGTGGAGTTGAGAGGTGTCCCTGGGCCTGGTGGGGAGGTTGGAGGAGCTGAGCTCTGGGGTCCCTTCCAGCCTGAGCCATTCCAGGATTGCAATGTGAGGCACATGCAGCAGTTTCTGCAGACACACTCGACTGAAGAGAGGGAGGTGCCAGTCAGGCAGACAAGAGTTGTGCCAGGAGACTATGATCTGAATGATTTCTACACAGCTGTTCCTGGGGTGTCAGTCTGAATGCTCTCCATAACAATCCTCACTGTGACAGTGGTTAGCTTTTACAGAAAGATGTGGTTTTAGAGGAGTGCATAAAGTTAAGGTGTCAGCTTAAAATATGAGTGGCTTTTAAATATTTTAACTCTAATGAATGGTTTATTGCTAATACTTCTCTTTCAAAATGCTTAATAAATGGCCTGTGCCATCTAATAAAGCTTTTAAAAGTTTTTTAAGGGCTCTCTACTCTTCTAAAGATACCCAAATCTACTTAGAGCTCTATAACAGAATGACAAATCTAATACAGGAAAGTACACTTTAGAAGGTTCAAATTAATGACAATTTGAAGTCTATTGCATAATAAAATCGTTAGACAAGTACAAAGTAATATTAATAATCTAAAAATCAATTCTAGATGAGTATCAGAAAGCCCAGCCTGGCTCATACAGAGCATCATGTTAATCAAAATCAGCTAATGCATTTTAGCCCTTCAAACAGGAGACATAAAGCAGGAGGCTGCATTTATTATTCAATTCTGAACAGTGTTTCAAAGGATTAGAGGCAAGGAATCTATGGAGAAATTACTGAGAGGCTGTGACAGAGGGAAAGCAGTTACACAGGCAGGGAGGGAAAAAACAAGAGTCAGTCACAGCTTCCAGATATTTGATTTAGCCACCTGAAAAAAAAGGATGCATTTAGATGAGACTCCCTGGGGGGGTTGTTTATTTGTTTTTCTTGTCACTTCAATAAAGAACTAAACTCCTATTCCTTCCCAGACAAACACACCTGTCAGCCTTGGTTTGGAGGATGGAAAGTCTGCCCTTCCAGCCCTCTGATGTTATTAGAACAAAAGTCTTACATTAAGCAGAAAAAAACAGAACAATTGCAAAGGGTGAGGTGGAAGGGGATGGTAGCAGCATTTGGGCCTGAAGAGAACACTTGTGAGTTCACTAATTCCTCACACTTGATTCCAAAAGCAAACTAGAATTTCCAGACTAAATTCATGTTGGGGTTTGTGGAAGAACACTGCCAGTCACAGCTATACCCTACCAAGAATAATCAATACTTGTTGTTGATTGAACTGAATGGAGACCACATCTCACCATTGTCACATCCCCAGTGCAGGGATTTTCTTTTCCTGTGTTGTATCCTGCAAAAATATCTTCACAGTAACTTGAATTGCAGTTAGGTGTCAAAGGATGCAATGGAGAGATGAGAATAGCAGTTACAAGAACAGTAAGATCCTGGCTGCAACGTGCCCAGCAGGAGTAGGGCAGTGATGGTGCCCCTGGACTTGGCCCTGCTGAGGCCACAGCTTGACCACTGGGTTCAGTTTCAGTTCTGTGCATCACAGGATAGGAAAGACATTGAGGTGCTGGAGGGTGACCAGAGAAGAGCAATGATGCTGGGGAGGGGTTTGGAGGGCATCATATGAGGAGAGGCTGAAGGGGCTGGGGTTGTGTAGTCTGGACAAGAGAAGGCTGAGAGGAGACCTCATTGCTCTCTGCAGCTACCTGAAAGGAGGTTGGAGTGAGGCTGGGGTTGGCCTCTTCTGCAAAGCAACCAGCAACAGGACAAGAGGAAATGGGTTTGAGTTGTGCCAGAGGAGGGGTAGGTTGGACATGATGAAAGACTTCTCTAGTGAGAGAGTGGTGAGGGGCTGGGACAGGCTGCCCAGGGAGATGGAGGAGTCCCCATCCCTGGAGGTGTTCAAGGAGCTGTAGATGTGGTGCTTCAGGACATGGCTTAGTGGCCATGGTAGGTGGGTTATGGTTGGACACTATGCTTGGACTCAGTGATCCTCAAGGTCGTTTCCAGCCTTAGTTATTCTGTGAATTGCCCAAGTGCAACCTAGCAAAATCAGAAGTGCTTCCTCTGCAGCAATTCACTTTTGTTTCTCCATGGTAGAAATGAACATTTAAGACCCTGAAAGCCAAACCCACAGTGCTCCATCTGCTACTTGGGTTTGCAGTCCAGCTGAATGTTAAGCAACTGTTTATACCAGGCCTGTACTTTCTGATGCCATTCAAGTGTAAGTTGCACACCTCTGTGAATTGCAGCTGCATTAAGTTCAGTGCAACTGCCTGCATATTAATGATACAATATTTACTTTCATCAGCATAAACAGCAAACTTCATCTAATGTTACATTTATTTCCATCTCCCAGAATTTTGTGGTGTGCTGAGGGACAATCAATAACCTTCCTCTCCACAGCCTTGGAGGTGATGTTTATCTTTTCATTAATGCCTTCTTGCAGTTGATTTCTGCCAGGCTACCCACATTGGACATGAAGAGAGAGCAGAAAACAGTCCCAAACTAAGTGGTGGATCACTGAACCAGCTGCTTAGCTGACATGGAGTAGAGGATTTTACTGCCTTTGGTTAGGGAATTGCTCCCATTGGGTTCGATCTTAGCAATACTTCACACAACTTCTCAAAGCAACTTGTCAGTGTCAACGAGCGAACTCCCCAGAACAGCAACTCATTAGGCAGGGAGGACATTTCACTCTTCAGATTGCTTCTGGACTTCTTCAGGCAATGTTAAAGGGGAGCATGGACATGTGGAAGCTTGAGAAGCAGACTCTTCTTGATCAGATTTGCAAGAGAGAAGGACTAAGAAGAGAACTTTCCTGTGACAACTAGTGTTTATGTTGCTGGGCAGGGAACACGAAAGCAAAGCACCACAGCTTCACTGCCAGTACCCTTACCTGCCACGAGCATCCACAGCATTCCAGCTGCATTGCAAACACAGAAAGAATGACTTGATCAAAAAGCCTGGGACCTAGCAAGGAACCCTCATATCAGAGGAATGAGGGAGGCAAACCAGGAGGAACTTCAATGTGCTGGTAACAAACTGTGGCTGCTGTGCTCACGACATCACCAGCAGTTCCTGGCTCTCTGCTGTCACTGCTTCCAGTGGGCATTAACAAAGCCACAGGGAAGCAGCAGAAAGAATTCCTCTCTGGAGAGTAGGCTCAATTTTATGTTGTTTTTCTCTAGACAACCATCCAAGCTTATTAAAATATCTGCCTTCCTCTTGACATTGTTATCCCTTGGCTTAGCATTTACATCACATTATTAGTAGTCTATAGCTAACAGAGCAAGGTCATCCTTCAGCTTGCAACCACGTTCAGGACCTGCATCTTGGTAACTTCTCATGCACAGAATCTTTCCTGAGACATTTTAGCACATCCTGATTGGAATGGGGTTGGACATTCAACATTTCTAATGGTTAATATTTTGCAGCATTTCTCTCTCTTCTGGCCTGCCTTTGTCACTTATCTGGCTGCTTCTCACGGTCGTGTTGATGTCATCAGAGTTCCTTCCACAAACTGACCAAAATCGCTGTCCCAAACTGTAGATGTCCATTTTAAAGTAAATGTCTTCATAAATGCTCAGCCAAACCTTTCTTGCAACAGGACAAGAGGGAATGGTTGGAAGCTGAGGCAGAGCAGGGTCAGACTGGAGCTGAGGAAGAAGCTGTTCAGCAGGAGGCTGCTGAGCCTCTGGCCCAGGCTGCTCAGGGAGGCTGTGGCTGTCTCCTGCCTGGGGGTGTTGCAGGCCAGGATGGATGAGGCTGAGTCTAGCTGAGAGGTGTCCCTGGGCATGGTGGGGAGGGTGGAGGAGCTGAGCTCCCTTCCAGCCTGAGCCATTGTAGGATTCTGTGATTTCTGCAGGTAGTAGCTTGAAGAACAGTCCTGACAAACTGTTACTGAAGATAACAGAAGTTGAACTTTGGTATTTGCATAATTGCTTAACTATAGAACTGTAACAGAAGGGAAAGATCTGCTCTAGAACACCAGCATCAGAAGGACAGGAAGGCTGTGCTTACAGAAAGGTGACAACTGCTGGGCACACCTCTAAACCCATACTGATTCTAACAATCCCACCTGTAGGCCCTCAAAACCATAACTGGGACCAAAGTGTTCCAACCCAGCTGTTGGAAACTAACCTGACTCCCATTTGCAGGAAATTTATCTCTACTTCTAGGTTCTTGAGATGTCAAATTTTACAGAATGCTCAACACTGAAGAGGAAAAGGAATCCAATTAAAATAGCTCATGATTTATTGGGAAAATAAGTCCAAACCAGAAAATCAGCTTTATTTGCTGTTGGCTCAGTTTCTGTTTTCATGAACAAGACATCATAATTAAAGCACTTAGCAGCTGAAAGCAGCTGTGGCCACAATATTAAATCCAACTAAGGGCAGGAGAAAAATAAAGGATGAAAAAGGGCAAGGGATTGTTGAGGAAGAGAATTGTCACTTGTGGTTTTTAAACAGGAGGATTTGCAAGAGCAGGATAAGAAAAGCTCACCCCCCACCCCCCCCCACCCTTCTGGAGCAATCAAAAGGATGAAAAGTAGCAAATAAAATTTCTTCCAAACTTTAAAGGCTCCTTGAGGCAACCAAATACTACCATTAAAACATCACCTTACCAGAAAATCAATAAACTCTCACAATCCATTTTAAAAGTCAATTCCACACTGCTAGATTCTTTTCTACCCATTCACTGTACAAGATTATTGTAGTAAGCAGAATGAAGAAAGAAGCTGCAGTCTGGGAGAAAATTCATTACATCACCTTTAGCGTTTTATCTTCCAGGATGCAACTTCTGCCTCTGTTGAGCTAACAAGCAGGAAGCAGTGAAGTAGAGATGGCGAAGAGGAAAACTATGATCTGCTTATTTTCAAGGGTTGGGTGATGGGAGGACCCTGCTGAAACACCCCCCAGTGAAACCAGAGAACTCTTCAGGTGTGTGCAGAAAAACAACTGCCCAGCAAATATTCTTTCCCCTAGATGAGTAACACAAGCTGCTGTCTGGATTCGGGATTCTCAGTGAGAACGAATCTGCTTCGTGATGAGCACTGCTGCTGAAGGGCTGCTAGTGAGGGCAGATTTGAACCAAACAGCCTGGTGGTAGCTTCTTGGTACGACAACACACAGCTGCCTAATGCAGGAAAAGTGCCTTCAGAACCCAGAAAGCACACAGGGAGCTGGGAATGTGCAGCCTGCAGAGAAGGCTCCAGGGGGACCTCAGAGCTGCCTGCCAGGACCTGAAGGGATCCTGCAGGAAGGCTGCAGAGGGACTTTTCCTGAGGGTGTCTAGAGACAGGCCAAAGGGGAATGGTTTGAAGCTGAGGCAGAGCAGGGTTAGAGTGGAGCTGAGGAAGAAGTTGTTCAGCAGGAGGGTGCTGAGACTCTGGCCCAGGCTGCCCAGGGAGGCTGTGGCTGCCTCCTGCCTGGGGGTGCTGCAGGCCAGGTTGGATGAGGCCTTGAGCAGCTGAGTGTAGCTGAGAGGTGTCCCTGGGCATGGTGGGGAGGTTGGAGGCTGAGCCATTCTGTGACTCTATGACAGTTCATATCATGTAAGACCTCAAATCAGTGTTATGGACAATAGTCAGATTCAGGAAGGGCAGGTCCTGCCTGACCAGCCTGACCTCCTTCCATGCCCAGGTGACTGCCTGGTGGTGGGGCAGGCTGTGGATGGAGTCTGCCTGGACTTCAGCAAACCTTTGACACCATCCCCCACAGCAAACTCCTGGCCAAGCTGTCAGCCCCTGGCTTGGACAGCAGCACTCTGAGCTGGGTTAGGAACTGGCTGGAGGGCTGAGCCCAGGGAGTGGTGGTGAATGGTGCCACAGCCAGCTGGCAGCCAGGCACCAGTGGTGTGCCCCAGGGATCAGTGCTGGGCCCCATGCTCTTTAACATCTTTATTGATGATCTGGATGAGAGGATTGAGACAGTCATCAGTAAGTTTGCAGATGACACCAAGCTGGGGGCAGTAGTTGATCTGCTGGAGGGCAGAGAGGCTTTGCAGAGGGACCTCGACAGGCTGGACAGATGGGCAGGGTCCAAGGGCAGGAGATTGAACACATCCCAGTGCCGGGTTCTGCACATTGGCCACAGCAACCCCAGGCAGTGCTACAGGCTGGGGTCAGAGTGGCTGGAGAGCAGCCAGGCAGAGAGGGACCTGGGGGTGCTGGTTGATAGTAGGCTGAATATGAGCCAGCAGTGTGCCCAGGCGGCCAAGAAGGCCAATGGCATCCTGGCCTGCATCAGGAACAGTGTGGCCAGCAGGAGCAGGGAGGTCATTGTGCCCTGTGCTCAGCACTGGTTAGGCCACACCTTGAGTCCTGTGTCCAGTTCTGGGCCCCTCAGTTTAAGAAGGATGTTGAGACACTTTCATGAGCTTTTTTTGTCTACTGTAACGGGGGTGAAAAGTGAAAATGACAGAAAGCTAAACCAAGAGACAATACACCCAGAAAACTGGAAGCTTCAATGTCCAGTGGGTGAGAACAGTGAGTGCCCAGCCTGGCCTGCCAATTACACACAATAAATTCTAATGCATTCAGAGAAAATTGGCACCAGGAGGAGAATTAGAATCCTCCTCTGGAAAGCAGAACATTTCTCTACCTCTGCCACCGAAGTTGGTGCTACAGTTTTTTTTCCAAGCTGTTAGAGATCATCTAGGACAATGATGCCTCATGCAAAGAGATTTTGTGCTAAGTGTCTTCATCTCCACAAGGTCATCCGAGACCCGGGTGTGCCGAGCAGACAGCTCAGGAGCGTTTTCAGTTGTGAGTCTGACATGCGACTACTACCGGGAAAAACCCAGAGGGCTCGGTGCAGCGCTTCCCTCCCGAGGGCGCTGGCCAGCGCAGGCAAGCCGCAGGCTGCCCAGGAGCGCGTCTGGGGGCTGGGTTTACTCACGTATCTCTGTGATCCGTCGTATTCGCTCCTCTCGATTTTCCCCAGGCTGCCGTCAGAGAAGTAAAGCTTCTCCGCCCGGTGGTCGATGGTGAGCCCGTTGGGCGTCAGGAGGTCTGTGCTGATGATGACTTGTGCGTTTTGGCCTGACAGGGTAGATCTCATGATGCTTGGAAGCTGCTCGTTCCAGTTAGTCCAAAACATTAAGCTGTATTAGAATCAAAATAACAAACAAAACCATAAGATACATTTTGTAATTTAATTCTCTGTGAAATGAGCAACAGGAAATAAACAGCAGCCACAAATGGCACCTGGAAGTAACTGTGATAATCAGGGGTGAATAAGAAAGTGTTACAGCCAACATCCTATCAATTATAGCAGTTTCCTAGTTCATTAATTTGCACAGGAGCACAGGTCTGCTCAGCTCTGCTCATGTCTCTGCACTAATGCCCCATTACAGAGAGCTGTGTAATGATAGCAACTTAATTCTCCTAATGTGTATGTTGGTAATTTCTAGCAGGGAAATTCATCTGCAGCGTTGCCCACATTAGAGCTGCGATACAGACCAAAGGGCTGGTGAGCAGAAGGCTGATGATGGGGAATCAAGTGATTTTAATATGCTCTACAGGAGGGGCAATCAGCCCCTTGCAACTGCTACAACAGTAGATGAAACGTTGTGGGATGAGCTGCGGAGGTAATCAGTGTGTAGATACACACTGAGCAGAACCTGCCCATCCTCTCTCTGCAATCTCCACCAGTTTTCAGCTGGTTTATTGGTGATATCTAGAGAAATCTGATTAACAAGGCTGCACAAATGCTGAGTGAAGCCACCATGGCAATAATCTCCTTGGCTGCCCATGCCCCATCGTATGTTCAGCTAGCACAAGCTAAAACCAGAACTCAACGAGGCAGAAATGTGGCCTCGTGTCCCCAAAGGGGGAGCAGTCACAACATGCAGAAAAAGCAGGTTGCCTTTCTTCCAGGCTTAGCAGGAAAGGTTCAAGTAACTCAGATTCGTCACTCACTAGCAAGAGGCTAAAGTAAAACCAGGAACCTTCCTCTTATCTTACTAGGAAAGAGTCCCCTTGAGAGTGGCAGGAAGAGAAGTAAATTAGGCTTCATTGCTGGATGTAGTAGTTGTGTGATTTTGTACAACACAGGGGCCTACCCATTTGCCCCACAAGAAACTCAGTTTCCTTTTTGGTAGATGCTGAAAATGGTTTTTTTATCTAATCAATGTGCAAAATGCCTGAGAAAAGAAAGCCATAAAGGATGGCTCTTGGCAGTTCTCATTGAGCTCACTTTTCTCAAAGCCAGCTGGAATTTCCTTACATTCAACGATAATGCAATGGTTATTTGATCTGAAATATAGAAGCATAAAGTGTTGGCTCTTAACTCTGCAATTGCTTAGCAAAACTTTAAAACATAAAAAACCCAAACATTTGCATCCTAAACAAAGGCATCAGCTTAACCTCCATGGGGTCATCAGCATTGGGTGACTGTGAAACAAAGTGGTGCTGCTGTGTCCTGGGCACTAGGCAACTAAAACCTGGTAAGGAAGACACAATGCATACTTTTGGCATTCATCTAGAGCTAAAATCTGGTGAGGAAGATACAATACAAATTCTGGCATTCACCTAGAGCAAATCTGGTGAGGAAGATACAATACACACTTCTGGCATTCACCTAGAGTAAATGTGGTGAGGAGGACACAATACATACTTTTGGCATTCATCTAGGGCCAGCACGTGTGGGTGATCATCCTCAGACATTGTTATCACCGATTCCCGGTTGAAAGCTCCTCGACGTCTCTGGTCAACAGTGTGCCTCATGATTGAGGATGTGGTCGAGCTGGTCCAATAGAGAGTGTCCCAAGCTCTGTGATAAGCAAGGCCCTCCACTGACCCAACATCTGGAAGACATGGTTACAGACAGAGTGCATAAAACTCCTTCTAGTAAGGTTTTCTGTGAGGGAGGTGGAGCACTGCCACGGGTTGCCCAGGGAGGCAGTTGAGGCCCCATCCCTGGAGATATTCAAGGTGAGGCTGGACAAGACTGTGAGCAGCCTGCTCTGCTGAAGGACGTCCCTGCTGACTGCAGGGGTTTGGACTGGATGACCTCTGTTGGTACCTTCCAACCCAAACCAATCTATGATTGCCAGAAGCTGATCCTGCAAGAATTAGAGTTGAGCTCTGAGAGCCTCTTGACTGCCAGGTCTTATCACCCCACCTGTTCCTTGGAATCACACTTATTAGCTAGTCATCAATTTAAATTAGAAAACCCCCAAACAACTATGGAGGCTAAGATTATTAATACCAGCCTGGACTATATTTGCCAATTCTGACACTCATTACATTAATTTTTTTTAGAGCGGTCTCCCCAGACAATATATTAGGAATAATAAGTGTTTAATCCAGACAGCAGTAATTATTCATGACTTCAAACATGCTTTAAGTCAGGTCTTGGGCATGTTTTCACTAATTACTTCTGTTATTTAGCATTACCTTTCAATGCCTTTCCTACCACAGATACATTAATAAGGATCAAAGTGGCCTGCTGTTATTAACTGTGAAGGATTTGTTTTTTAAACACCTGAAAAACAGTGGAAAAGAGGCCAGCTCTGAAGGTCTCCTCATCACCACATCATTTTAACAAGCCACAATACCACAGTCTTCCACTCCACATGAAAAAATAAAAGGTGAGCAAGAAACAGAAGCAAACATTAATAAGCAGCTGAAGCATATATTTAATGTCCAAGAAAGATAAATTGCATCTGCTGCCAATATATAAAAGCAGCAGAGGGTGAGCAATAGGAGTAATTATTTCCTACCATTATTTCTGAGTTACCAGAGAATTGCACGTTGATTACTTCACTTATTTTGTTAGAAACAACTAATTTTAGGCCAGAAGGTTCATGCAGCTTATTAATGAGCTGCAGAAGGCACAAAGCTAGAAATATAATCAGGATTAACACTGCTTATTACCACTTACATTCAGCCTGCTGGAAGGTGCAGACTGTGCCAGGCAGTTCCTATACACAGAGCAAAAGGACCCCAAATGAGTTTGGTGCCACTGAAAGTGCTAACACTAAACCAAAACCACGAGGCAAAGAAATCAAAGCAAACAATTGTGCATCCCTTGTAAATATGTTTTCATGGCAAGTCTGTAAAGAAGCCTCAGTGACTTGTCTTGAAGAAAGAAGAGAGAAAAATAAAGTAGAGGACACCCCTGAAAGGGAGGCAAATGTGTAAAAGTTTGGGGTTTTTCCCAGTTAATGAAGGATAATTCATTTGGGGGGGAAAGGAATCTATAGCACACTTACCAGTAAATAAACTGATGGTAAAGTGAATTTAATGTTAAAAATGGCACTGAAGTTAAGCTGAAAACTACAAAAGCCCCTTCTGAGCCCTGCAAAGAAGGCCATGGGGAGAGCACTTTGAAAAGATGGATGGGTTCCATGGGCTCTCTCTTTGAATGCCACATTTAGTGGCTTTACTCAGAGACTTTAATTTGAAGCATCAGAAACACAGTGAGGTAGAGGAAAGGTTTTATCTGCTTGTTTCAGAAGCTGCCAGATGAAACAAAAGGTAGGATCAGAGAATCACAGAATTGTTTTGGTTGGAAATAACCTCTGAGAACTACTTAATGTTTCTAGAAGTCTGCAAGTTTGTTTCAAAGTCCAAAGTTTGTTTCAAAGTCCAGGGCATAAGATTTAGAGAGTAGGTGCTAAAGGGATCCAAGATTTCCATTCCTTCAATGGCAATAACTTTATCATCATTATTATTATTATTACTACTACTACTATTATCATCATCATCATCATAGTTATTGTGCAGTATGATAAAGGAGGATCTCCACAGTGCAGGCAGGTCTTCAGCATAATACCACTGCTCACACAACATTTTCGTTCCTTTGTATCGTTCGTAGGTTAAAATATTTTTGCTTGTTTGTTTTGGAAGTTAGTGAAGAAGCCCAAAGCAGACATAAAATCGTTTATCAAGGACAAATAGGTGCCAGCTGGGGACAAAAATAGTTCTAGAAATGGTCCTGTAGCCACTTCCAGGTGGCTCCCTAAAAAGAGAACATGCTAGCAATGTCAAAAAGCCAACGGCAGGAGCCTGGAGGGGATTTCAAAGACCTCCAGTGCTACAGCACTAGCAGCTGCTATTGTGTATCTAATATTCCCTACTTCCTTGAGAAACACTCCAGTGCTTTTTTGTTTTTTAAGGTTAGTTTCTCATTAGCTATTTAGCTACCTTAAAACACAGCTGAAACATGTACTCATCCTCTCCAGCGCTGCAGCTGAGGGATTCGGTCCCAAGACCTACTGACAGGAGGAAAATTGGCAATTTGTTTACTCCCAGCTTCATATTTTCAGAGCATCCTATAATATTCCGAATTAGTAAAGCATAGAGAAAGTGGAAATGAAAAGAAACACATTTGTTTCCCTGACATATTGAATTAAAACACTGATGGCATCAGATGCCTACAGCACTGATTAAATTTATTCTAGCCATGAAGCAACAGTTTGTGATTTTCACATGAATAGAATACTTAAATGAAAGGAACATTAATACAATATGATATTAATATACAAATACTCACATTATTCACCTGCCACTGACATTCTGAATTAAATCAGTAATGGGGTGTGGAGCTGATTAAACATCTACACAAGAGACTGCAGCAGCTTATGATTTACGGCGGCGCCGGTAGAGCGATCGCATCATCGCGCTGCCAAACGCTATCTATCACTTTTACCGGACTTAACGAAGATGGATTGCATCCCGCAGGCGAGATGCAGCCCATAAATACTGCCACCCTGATCTTCAGCTGCCTTTCCCAGGGAACAGACAAGTAACAAATCAATAACCGAAGAACTCGGACCAGGGCTCCCTCATCATCGCAAAGAGGAAACAAAAGCATGGGAGGACAGCGAGCTGCAGTGATCCAATAGCTGCTGCCACTGACCTGGGTAAGGCAGATGCTGTTTCTGAGTTTCCCAGGTTACTGTTTCTTAGCATCTGTGAAAGTCTATAGAAAGTTTGCAGTCCAAACACTCTCAGTAGCACCACTTCAATTACCTTTTCCTTTTAATTTCCTGCTTTTACCACCTCCTTTTCTTTAAGTTGTAAAGGACGAAGGACCATCACCATCGCAGTATTTTTAACGCTGAAAAGCCACCACAGTGATAAAACTGAGCATAAACAGCACTTTGATATCAGCACTTTGGAGAAGGCTTCATGTTCAGTACTTCATATTAAAGACCGGCTCGATTGCTATCTGTTCTCAGAAGTGGCTTTCACAGTTTACCTGCCAGGATGCAGACCCTCAGCTGTTACAGCCAGGAGGTGACACTGCCCCCTGCCAACCTGTGCATGTGAGATTATGGCGATAGGTAACGGGTGGTCCCCATGTGATCTGAGGTGAAAAGAATGCCTCAAAAGCAATAAAGCTCCTGAAGAAAAGGCTTTATGCTCACACAGCTAACTGACTGCACCATTCAAACTTGAAATAGTTCTTTACCCTTCTGCCTTGCTCTTCAAGTACTGTAAAGAAAGAAGCCTTTTGCTAAACACAAATTCTAAGACAATCATAAGCTGCAATGGAAAAAACAAGCAAGAAGAGTTCCATTTATCTCAAAAATTAGACGGGAGCTGAGGAAGAAGTTGTTCAGCAGGAGGGTGCTGAGACTCTGGCCCAGGCTGCCCAGGGAGGCTGTGGCTGCCTCCTGCCTGGGGGTGCTGCAGGCCAGGCTGGATGAGGCCTTGAGCAGTGAGTGTAGTTGAGAGGTGTCCCTGGGCATGGTGGGGAGGCTGGAGGAGATGAGCTCTGAGCTCCCTCTCTAACCTGAGCTATTCTGTGATTCTATGATTTGAGTGTGATTTAATGTAACTGCTTCTGCTAGTCACAGGTGAAACAAGGCCATTGTATATTCTATTGCACCAAGAAGCCTAAATACCCAATGTTCCAAGATCTGGAACAACCAATTGTTTCATTGTCCCCATTAGCCCCAAAACCTGATTGTGTTTCAGAGCACATTTAAAGGTTGCTCAAATTCTACCAGAAGCCAGCAAACATCTCTATCATTTTTCAGTCTCTGCAAACTATAAAACCATTCTCTGACACCTTAAGGAGTATTAAATGCGACAAGAGACTTTAAAGAAAGGGTTTGAGTTCTTCAAGGCAACAAGTACCTTAAATAAAGACACTATAAACAAGGAAGCAACCTCATTATGCCTGCACAAACCAAAACCAACCAAGAACAACAACAACAAAACACTTTCTCTTGTTTTTCTTTAAGTAAGTAAAACACATCTACAAAACTGTTTGGTGTGTTCCTAATGACAAATAAAATTCAGGCTGTGTACAAATGAAAATGAAAACCAAGTAGCTGCTCAAGAAACACTTCTAAGACATTCAGGAATAAAAGATCTTCCTGCATTTGCGACCTTGCTGTAGTCCATGTCAAAGAAGACACATCAAGTGTGGGATGTAATTACTGCTCCTGTGAAGTACAGTGTGAAAGACAGGCAGGTGCCTAAGTGGCAGGATATTTATAGTCACAGACTGGTAGGGGTTTGGAGGGACGCCTGGAGATCATCTAGTCCAATGCTCCTGCTAAAGAAATGTCTCCTAAACCAGGAGCACACAGGAACATTTGGCAAAGTCCACAGAAGAAGACTCCAGAACCTCTCTGGGCAGCCTGTTCCAGTGCTCTGTCACCTTCACAGGAAAGGATCTTCTCTTGATGCTGAGGTGGAATTTCCTGTGTTCCCTTTGTGTCCTTTCCCCTTGTCAAGTGACTGTATTCTGTGGAGCCTCAGGACATGGTTTAGTGGTCATGGTGGTTGGGCTACAGTTGGACTCAATGATCTTAAAGGTCTCTTCCAACCCTGATGATTCCATGATTTTGTATTTCTGTGATTCCATGCCTTGAAATACAGGAAGCTCTGCCTACATAGGCATGGGTGTGGGTTTCTTTTTGGACTGGCAGTAGCTGACAGCATTTCAACAAAGCTCTTAGGCCACAGCAGTCAGTGCCATCAGCCCTTGCCCTGATCATCAGCTTTTAAAAACCAAGTCTGGGTTGTGCTCCTAAATACAACATTTATCCTTTTCTGTCTATTAGTGGACCATTTCTACCCTTTGGGCCATAATGTCTTTATTTAGAGAATGATTTAGCCCTTCGAGCAGGGGTGGGGGGAGGGAAATAACCAACAGCTTTTTATGAGGAAATCTCCATTTACCTCCAACTACCTTTTTCCCTGCCAGGGGATATCCCTCTTCCATGGCTGCTCCCTGAAAGCTCAGTGCAGAAAACCACATCAACAGGATGCAAATCTGCAATGTTCTGCCCTTTATTATCCTGAATATAACTTACTCTTACACTAGGTTTGGGGAGTGTCTTAGGGTCAGTGGGGAATGCTGTGGCAAAGCAGTAATGGTACATCATATACTTAAGGAAATATGGGGATCTCAGCAACCCATACTGCAAACTGCAAGCTTCCAGTACAGCTCAAGAGATGACTCCCAGTTAACAACTGTTACCATATCATAGCTTCAAAATAAAGCATCCACATAAAAGAGGCTTTAAAAGCAGAAAGGGAAAGCTAACATATAAAGATGGAATTATTTTATTAGGCTTTAAAGAAACTTCACCATTATGATGGAGGATTTTTTCCCTAATTATAAGAGCCCACATTATCTTTTTATGCATTATGTGTAGGCTCTTAAAAAAATATCTGCTCATAGAATGGTTTGGGCTGGAAGGATCCTCCAATGGTCACCCAGTCCAATCCACACTGCAGTAATCAGGGACAACCTCCACTAGACCAGGTTGCTCAGAGCCTTGTCAAGCCTGACCTTGAATATCTCCAGGGGATATGGCCCCAACTCCCTCCCTGGACAACCTGTTGCAGTGTTCCACCACCCTCATGGTGCAGAACTTCTTCCTCACATCCAATCTCAATCTGCTCTGCTCTCATTTCAAACCACTACCCCTCACCCTGTCCCTGCAGGCCTTGGCAAACAGTCCCTCTGCAGCCTTCTTGTAGCCCCTTCTTATACTGGCAGGCTGCTGTGAGGTCTGCCCAGAGCTGCCACTTCTCCAGGCTGACTGATCAGCAGAAGTTTGGGGTTGGGAAACTGCAGGAGCTGGTCCTTGGTTTAAGAATTGTTGGAAAGAAACAAACAAATCAGCCTTAACACCTTTAAATCAATGCCACCAAAGGGACTACCCTGAGACTAATAAGCCTTCTAACAGATACATCTAATAGCACTTTCTCATTGTCACTGTTGAAATAACCCCACACACTGTAGGGTTTGAAACAAGCATTAATGGGAGAATAGCCTAATAGTATTTGCTGGATCACATCACTCCTTGGAATAATAGAGAGGAAGGGATAAATGTCAAGAGAGGTTCACCCAATTCACCAAATAAGCTTATGGTGAACTAAGCCACAGCTGCTGCTGTATAAATTTGCATCAGCAAATGTTTACATCAATAAAAATTTGAGGGCAATGTAGAGAGTTGAAGCAATCACAAACTATTAAATCTTTGTGGAGAATCTCAGCCTTCATCAGCAGAACCCCCTCTGCCGACTGCTGAGGCTGGGAACGCTCAGTCCACCTCCAACTAGATCAGGGTACGCCGGCTCCCATCAGGAACACACTTCAGAGCTGCCAACCAGCCACAGCTAAACAAAGCAAGCAAAGTGCAGAAATGCAGAGCTCCAGAGCAAAATAATGTAAAGATAAGTAATGTTATACATCTACAGCTCATGAATTTGACCAGCTAACCCTAACAAACAGCCACAAGATCCAGACATGAACCAGACACTTCTGCTTTTCATTAATAGGGCTGCAGCTGTAATAATAAATTGAAGGTTTTGCTGCTTAAACGTCCTGGATCTCACAGTGGCCTCTCACATTGCCTCTTCTGAGAACTGGAAATCACTGCCCCTTTACCCAAACATACCCAACTGGAATGATTTAAGCCATGGAACAAAAAGCAGCAACAGTTGAGCATTTGTTTTTAACAGACTGAAAACTTCTTTCCTGGAGAAGAAAGCTCCCAACTTAAAGGGATCTCCTACAATGCACCAAGTTTAATGCTCTGTGAGAGAAATGGGAACATAAATGCCTTTTTGACAGTTAAATTGGACCCATTTAGCTCAAAAAAAAAAGCCAGTAGCACACATTGGAACACCTTTAAAAGATTCACCCTGTGGATAGCTTTCCAGTACATCACAGGGTGTGACACGATGTTAGCAGTGAAGAGACTTTTGCCTTCTCTAGGCACAAGTGCCTCAAGTTCAGAACAGGAGCATTTTTCACTTCCTTTTGTGCCCTGGAAGATCTTCCACTGGCAAAATGTCTCAGAGCCACTATTCACACAGGGAAAAAGGCACCCAGCTCAGGGAGACTCTCTCAGCTTCATGCTTTTTGCTCTTTCCCCTCTACTCTGCCCTCCTGAGACCACGCCTGCAATACTGTGTGCAATACTGTGCTTGAACTGGGCTCCCCAGCTCAACAGAGACGTGGACATGCTGGAAAGAGTCCAAGGGAGAGCCAGGAGGATGGTAGGGGACTGAAACATCTCTGCTAAGAAGAGAGACTGAGAGCCCTGGGGCTGTTTAGTCTGGAGAGGAGAAGGCTGAGAGGGGATCTGATCAATGTCTATCAGTACCTGAGGGATGGGGGTCAGGATGAAGGTGCCAGGCTCTGTTTGGTGGTGCCCAGGGACAGGACAAGGAACAGCAGGGACAAGCTGGAACCCAGGAGGTTGCACCTGAGCATGAGGAGACACTTCTGTGTGGTGAGGGTGGCAGAGGCCTGGAGCAGGCTGCCCAGAGAGGTTGTGGAGTCTCCTCTGGAGACTTTCCAACCCCACATGGATCTGTTCCTGGGTGACCTGTCCTGAACTATTAGCAATAAACCTTCCTTGCATGAACAAAGAGTTTTGAAACTTAGAATTAACCAAAAGCAGTCTCCAGAAACGCCATGAGGCAGCTTCCTGTTCCACACTGCAAATTAGTTACCAACTAAGGTCAGCAACTGCCTAAGCTAATATTAGTTTTCACTGAGAAGGAAGAGCTCACACAGATGGTTCACCAGAGCCATGGTTTCAGATGGTCTTCTCTGAGTTCTCAGCTGATAGCAGGTCTAGATTTTTTTCAGAGCTGCTACACCCAATGTCATGTTCACCAGGGAAGGGAGAAGGAAGAGAGACACTCCTCTGGCACTCAGCTTCCAGGCAGGCAGAGAAGGAAGGATGCTCAAGTGAAAAAGAGAAGAACAGCAGATGGTCTGCAAATTAGGGCTTACTCTTGGATATTACAGGAGAAGAACCCATATGTTTAGCCCATCCAAGAAAATGCATTTTGGCTTCAGGGGGCAGTCCACAGGGGTAACTTTCTTATATGTAACAGCAAAGAAAAGGTTCAGCATACTGGTCCTCATGATTTTAGTTAAGTATGGCTCCCATTAGTTGTTTGGTCCATCAAAACCACCAAGAATCTTCTTTGTGAATCACAGAATGTTACAGGTAGGAAGAAACCTCCAGAGATCACCCAGTCCAGCACCCCCTGCCAGAGCAGGGTCACCCAGGAACACATCCAGGTGGGGTTGGAAAGTCTCCAGAGAAGGAGACTCCACAACCTCTCTGGGCAGCCTGCTCCAGGGCTCTGCCACCCTCACCATACAGAAGTGTCTCCTCATGCTCAGGTGCAACCTCCTGGGCTCCAGCTTGTCCCTGTTGTTCCTTGTCCTGTCCCTGGGCACCACCAAACAGAGCCTGGCACCTTCATCCTGACCCCCACCCCTCAGCTATTGATAGACATTGATCAGATCCCCTCTCACCCTTCCTCTCTCCAGACTAAACACCCCCAGGGCTCTCAGTCTTTCTTCACAGTAGAAATGTTCAAGTCCCTTCGTCATCCTCATAGCCTCCCTTGGACTCTCTCCAGCAGGTCTCTCTTGAGCTGGGGAGCCCAGAACTGGACACAGGATTGCTGCTGTAGTCTCAGCAGGGCAGAGCAGAGGGGCAGGAGAACCTCCCTAGCCCTGCTGGCCACACTTTTCTTGCTGCACCCCAGGATGCCATTGGCTCTCTTGGCCACAAGGGCACATTCCAGCTATAAACCCTCTGACTGTGCTTCATTTCAAAGCACAAGCACTGGCAATGAAGCCATTTGCCTTACCAGGTTGCACCAAGCTGTTACACACCCCAGGATACAGAGCAGATGCACCTGTAGCTAGCTGAGCTTACAGGTTAGAAGCAGAAGCTCTCTAGCCTGTGTAAAGTGAACTGCATGACTGCTCTTTACAGCTAATAGGTGGAAGGTTGCAAAGCAGTCAGTGGGTGGGTGGGACCCCCCCAGCAAATACCTGCTCATCCCCTCAGGGTCAAACACTTCTCAAAGTGTGCACTTCAAGAAAGGAAAAAACCTAAATATATCTAAAAATCTTCTCCCAGTCTTTTTGGAAGGAGAGGCTGAGAGCTAAGCAGGTGGCAGGGATGGGAGCCACGACACAACATCTCTACCACAGGTATTGCTGCACCCATAAGTTAACTTACAACGTGTCTGCAGACTGCATTAAAGTGGAGGTGCTGCTGTGGCAGTAGAACCAGGTGCAAGGCTGAGTGGTGAGATAATCCAACACCCAAGAGGAGATTTGTGGGAAATCACAGTAAAGGACAAGATAAAATTCTTAAACCTGGCAATCAAGATAGATGAATCTAGAAAATTGCCAGTGGAAGTGGAAACAAAAAGTCCCTACTGAGTGGCCAGAAGACATGAAGCTCATGAGTTTAAAAGCAAGAATTCTCTCCAAAGCCTATTCTGCACAAGAGCTTGAGGTGTGAGGGTATGGCATGCCACAGAAGCAGAGAATCATGGAACCCCTAAGGGTGGAAAAGACTTTTAAGATCGTGGAGTCCAACCATAACCCAACTCCCACGGCCACTAAACCATGTCCTGAAGCACCACAGCTACAGCTTCTTGAACAGCTCGAGGGATGGGGACTCCCCAGGCAGCCTGTGCCAACCCCTCACCACTCTCTCAATAAAGAAGTCTTTCCTCATGTCCAGACTAACCCAGCGAGGTCTCTCCTCACACTTCTCTTCTCCAGACTACCCAGCCCCAGCTCCCTCAGCCTCTCCTCCTGCAGTGCCCTCCAAACCCCTCCCCAGGCTCACTGCTCTGCTCTCAACACCCTCCAGCACCTCCAAGTCTTCCCTGTACTGTGGTGCCCAGATGAACAGATGAGAAAATGTTTTACAGGAGCTGTGATTCAGACTGGGATTAAATGAATTCAAACCCCACTAGGCAGTGAGCTGCTATTCCTTTCCTTCCTGGGTTTTAAGCTGGTAATAAGTAGGTGAGTGATAAGACTTCTTTAAAGTGGCAAATGCTTACAAACCCTTGATTACCTTGGGTGCAAGTTGCTCACATGCTTACAAAACTTTTGGTTACTTCCCAGCCTCGTTGCTCTTCTCTGGTCAACCTCCAGCACCTCAATGCCTTTCCTGTACTGTGGTGCCCAGAACCAAGCTGTGGCCTCCCCAGGCCCGAGTCCAGGGACACCACCGCTTTCCATCATGTGCACATCCTGCACTGGCTCTGTCGTTGTTGCTTCTTGCTGCTGAAGACAGAACCCTAGCAGGTGCTAGGTACTTGGTGAGTTTTGAATCTGCTTTTAGTGAAGTGGAACAAGTTAGATAAAGTTGTTTATAGGCTGTAAATCTACTTTGCCTGAGCCACAAATGCGTTGGCTAATGGGTTGTTTATGAGTTGCAAATCTGTTCAGTGAGGTGAAAATTTGTCAGATAATGGGTTGTTTATGAATTCTAAATCAATATTCAGTGAGTTGGAACTCTGTTAGATAATAGCTTGTGTTGGGGCTGTAAATCTGTCCTCAGTGAACTGGAAACATGGCTGATAATGGGTTGTTGCTGGGTAGTAAATCTGCTCTGGGTGAGCTAAGAACACGTTAGGTAATAGGTTGCTCACGAGTTGTAAATCTGGTTTTAGTGAGCTAGAAACCTGTTTAACAAAGGACTCTCGATAGATCTTAACTGTTTCCAGTGAGTAGGAAAGCTCACAAATGTATTGATTTGAGTGGCAAATCTGATTTCAGTGAGGTAGAAATCCATCAGCTAACAGATTCTTATGATGGTGTCCCCATCCCCAGCAGAAGAAGGACACAGAGCTGCTGCAGTGAGTCCAGAAGAGGCCACAAAGATGAGCCAAGGGCTGGAGCAGCTCTGCTGTGAGCACAGGCTGAGGGAGCTGGGGGTGTGCAGCCTGCAGAAGAGAAGGCTCCAGGGGGACCTCAGAGCTGCCTGCCAGGACCTGAAGGGATCCTGCAGGAAGGCTGCAGAGGGACTTTTGCTGAGGGAGTCTAGAGACAGGCCAAGGGGGAATGGTTTGAGGCTGAGGCAGAGCAGGGTTAGAGTGGAGCTGAGGAAGAAGTTGTTCAGCAGGAGGCTGCTGAGACTCTGGCCCAGGCTGCCCAGGGAGGCTGTGGCTGCCTCCTGCCTGGGGGTGCTGCAGGCCAGGCTGGATGAGGCCTGAGCAGCTGAGTGTGGTTGAGAGGTGTCCCTGGGCATGGTGGGGAGGTTGGAGGAGCTGAGCTCTGAGCTCCCTTCCAGCCTGAGCCCTTCTAGGATTCTGTGAAAAAGTGTTTCAAAAACATTGCGGAGAACACGAAACGAAAGAGTCCTGGGATGTGAGATCCCTTCTCATTGACAAGGAAAGAAACCCTGGACCAAAACAGCACAGCTTGAAAATACCTCCCAAGCACATAGAGTCAGTTTTTGCAAGGGTACAAAATTTCCTCTGACATTCAATTTCTCAGAGTGCTGACTCTGCTAATGAAAAATGAAATTGGCCATATTAAGATAACAAGCAGGAACACTGTGTGACAAGCCCTCAAAATACAATTCTCAGCTGTGCTTCATGGAATAGCTTCAGCTCTTGTACCAGAACCTCTTATGAGGTCATGAGAAACACTTTAGTATTCTTTGAAAAAACCCAACCAAACAATTCAGCAGCAATTTCTTCCTCCTCTTTGGCTGTTTTGCAGGTAAAGATTTCCAGTGGCTTTTCACATCATACTTTAAATCCCTTTCTGTAACACCGGAGTTAAAACAGTGCTTGTCTGTCACCATCACTCATTTCTGAGAGCTGCTGATGTCTCTCTCAAGGTGTCTCTCTCTCACCTCAGCTCTGGATGCCTTCCTGGGAGTGATGAGAGCTTTGCTTACTTTCTCTTTACCCTCTCTTAATACAGACAGCATTAATTCCTCCAACATCTGCACACACAAAAACTCTAAGAAAACAAACAAAGAAACCAAACCACAGAGGCCTTGCATCTTATTTGCACAATGCTCTTCAATTATTACTCTCAACACTTCTCATGACCACAAATACCTCCCTAGAAGCACAGTGCAGGGGTTCATGATGCTGTAATTAACCAATGCTGGCTGCAGAATAATGTTTTGTCACTTGGCAGCTGTTTACTTCTTTCTCTTCTACAATCATATCCATTACCTGGGTGATTTGTTCCACATCCACTTTTACTAATCACTTGCTTTGGTCTTGCTGTTAAACTGTTTAACCCAACCATGAATTAATGTCACAGGCACAAAGCTTATGACATAAGAGATTCAAATGAGAGCAATCCACAACAGAAGAGGCAAAGCCATGCAACACTTGAGACGCTTTGGAAAACAGTTACTGAAATGAACTGAAAGGAATAAAAACCCCAACAACAAAAACCAACCATAAAACCCACCAAAACAAACCCCAGGCAGTACTCACAAATGATAAGGAAGAGAACAAACACAATAAATAATGCATCTGCTAACTGACTGCACTTGAAGCACAGCCTGGGCTGCATCCAAAGCAGCATTGCCAGCAGAGCCAGAGAGGTGATTCTGCCACTTTGCTCTGCTCTGCTGAGACCTCACCTGGAGTGCTGTGTGCAGCTCTGGAGCTCTCAAGATAGGAAGGACATGGACCTGATGGAGAGGGTCCAGATGATGGCCATGAAAATGATTAGGGGGGGTGGAGCTGCTCTGCTATGAGCACAGGCTGAGGGAGCTGGGGGTGTTCAGCCTGGAAAAGAGAAGGCTCTGGGGAGACCTAATAGCAGCCTGCCAGTACCTGAAGGGGGCTACGAGAAGGATGGAGAGAGACTGCAAAGGCCTGCAGGGACAGGAGGAGGGACAATGGCTTCAAACTAGAGCAGAGCAGATGTAGATTGAATGCTAGGAACAAGTTCTTCACTATGAGGGTGGTGGAACACTGGAACAGGTTGCCCAGGGAGGTGGTTGAGACCCCATCCCTGGAGATATTCAAGCTGAGGCTCAGCAAGGCCCTGGGCAACCTGACCTAGTTGGGGATGTCCCTGCTGACTGCTGGGAGGTCAGACTGGTTGAGCTTGGGAGGTCCCTTCCAGCCTGGACTGTTCTACGATCTCTGTGGTCTCTCCCAGCCTCAGCCATTCTACGATCCTATAAAATCAAGTCACTGTCACCTTTTTGCTTCACTTTATTGACATGAGATGTGTACTTCAGCAAACCATTGGACTTACTTTCAATCAGGACCTGCCTGCCAGTCCAGTTGTCCTTGATGACCTGGATGTTGCCGAAGTGGGCGTCGCTGAAGAAGATGCGGTTCGTGCCTCTGCCTCTCAGGCTGTAGTCGAAGGCAAGAGCAATCACGTTTTTGAAGTACTCTGGATTTTCATAGGGCCTCACTGGGGAGTTTAAGTTGGTTTCATCTGAGAGGTGGATGCTTTTTAATATGGTCCTTCCTGAGTAGAGCAGGTAGCCTTCATGTCTCAGGCAAGCGATGCCATCCTCTGCAAGGTAGCCGTGGGCGCACGCGCAGCTTCTCCGGGCAGCTCCCCGGTAGAGGCACAGCTGGTGGCACCCACCATTGTTCCTGGCACAAATGTTAGTCCCTGGGGAAAAAAGCCAGCATCAGAAGAAAATAGTCCATCTTGTACCATACTCAGTTTTTACTTAAGCTAGCCAAGTGCAATCATGCCTACTTTAAGGGTTCTTCTCTTAAAGCTGATTCTGCAACATTCACAACTGAAACAAAGGCCAAAAGAGCAACGGATACAAACTTAACCACAACCTAGAGCCAATGTTAAAGAACATAGCTATGGAGAAAACATCATGAACACCCTGCCCAATTCACAAGAGAGCAGATTATGTTACAGGGAATGAGTATAACATGGATTATGCTTTGATACCCAGCCAAAGACTTAGAGACTTTTTCAAGTGCCCTGCAAGCTTTTCTTTCTTTCTTTAACACCTGCTACTGGCAAGACTCAAACACAACCACCAGCAGAACACAGGGCTGCCTTTAGACAATTCCTACCAAAATGAAAACACACATCCTGGCAGGCACAAAACTGTCTCAGCCAGCTCCCTGCCTTTCATAAAGACATTTCCTCACATTTTCTTCTAATTTCCTTTAAAACCTGACTTCCAAACCTTCCTCCCTGACAAATGCAAACCATTAAGAAATCAGTGTCAGCTCGGGAACTTCAGTGACTTGCTGCAACCACTATTTAAAAGGACAATAACTGAGAAGAATTAGGAGCTGTTTTCCTCTGTCTTCGCTGGACTATGGATGAATCACTGTTACAGTGAGGTTTAGATCACTCAGGTTCTGTTCCTGACAGCTCTTTCCATACGAGAGCTCAGCTCTTTCCGTACCTTCCTTTTCCCGTTTCTGGAAGCTTTCCACGGTGAAGGGGAAGCAGACACTTTAAATAGGATGTTTTCAGTGAGAAATCCAGAATAATTGTCAGGGAATATGTGGTGTCTGAAAGCCCTGATGATTGTGTTTGCTAACTGCTACATTTCAAGCTGAAGCTACTTATAAGAAGAATAAAAATAATGAAAAATGAGGTGAAAGCTAACTCTGAAAACTAGAAACATGGAAGTTTGTGTTCCTAGGCAAAACCCACAGGAGGTCTACTCCTGCAGAGTTATCTAAGATCATTTGGAGATTTAGCTGCATGCACTTTCACATATGGTTTGCTTTCAAGATACCTTGAAAGCTTTATCAAGCTAGAAAAGTTAATATCTGTTGGGAAAGATGAGAGGTTGAGAAGGAAAATAGAGGAAAAAAGATCCTTGAGTGCCTAAAATCTCTCCTGCAAAGCTTCAATGCTTCCACACTTCACCAGCTGTAAAGAGCTTTTCAAATGGCCAATTCTAAACCCAGTGTAGTTAGGGCATGCCCTGCACACACAGAATCCTAGAGTGGCTCAGGCTGGAAGGGAGCTCAGAGCTCATCTCCTCCACCTCCCCACCATGCCCAGGGACACCTCTCAACTACACGCAGCTGCTCAAGGCCTCATCCAACCCGGCTTGAACCCCCCCCCCCCAGGGAGAAGGCATCCAGAGCCTCCCTGGGCTGTCTGCTTGTGACCAGCCCTGCAGGACCAGCTCAGCAGGAAGGGCAAAACAGGTGCCTGGGGGACCAAAACAAATTAAAAAAGGAAAAGAAAAGGAACCCAAACATTAATCACACCCAGCACAGGCTGCTGGGCTCTTGCTGGGTTTGTTTTGTATGTTGTCTGCTTTTGTGGTTTGGGTTATTTTCTTGCTTGTTTGATTTGGTTTTGCTTGGTTGGGTATTTTTGTTTCAGTAACAGGCCAGGAAGCTAGCTAGTTGTATCTGTTTTTTTTGAACAGTGTTAACTATTCCAGTTCAATGAACTTAAAAATAGATAAACAAATAGTGGTGTGATAAAGAAACCATTCAAAAAACTCTTTTCACTTCATTCTCTCCCTTTTGTCCTTCTGGCTCACGGCCATCCCCTCCCGAAGACATTAACCATTTGTACCCTAGTACCATTAGAACCCATTCAGTTATGTGTTCCAATCCCACAGCAAAAGATTTCTAGCCTCAGTAACCATATCTTCTGTTTCTGATGGGATCAAGCCCAGCTGCCAGGAAAAGCCATTCCATGTAAAGGATCAAGGCTTTCTCCCATTCCTCTACTTTCCTAATTCTAGAAGATGAATCAGAGAATTGTCAGGGTTGGAAGGGACCTCAAGGAGCATCCAGTGCCAAGCCCCCTGCCATGGGCAGGGACACCTCACACTACAGCAGGTTGCTCACAGCCACATCCAGCCTGGCCTTAAAACCCTCCAGGCATGAGGCTTCCACAACTTCCCTGGGCAATCTGCCAGTGTCTCACCATCCTCATGAGGAAGAACTTCTTCCTGACATCCAATCTGAATCTTCCCATTCCTAGTTTGGCTCCATTCTCCCCAGTCCTATCACTCCCTGACCCCCTAAGAAGTCCCTCCCCAGCTTTCTTGTAGTCCCCTTCAGATCCTGGAAGGCCACAATTAGGTCTCCCTGGAGCCTTCTCTTCTCCAGACTGCACAACTCCAACTCTCTCAGCCCATCTCAAGCCCTTCCAAGCCAGCAGACATCAACTATTTCTAGCCTAGTTAAAAGAAATGATGAATTTTTGTGTGTAATTTATTGTCTCCCACAGAGTATGATGCCCACAGAACTAAATTCCCTGCAGGAATTCTTCGTGGAATGGGTATGAGTGCTTCTGCACATTAAGTACTAAAGTAGTATAAAAATTTCACAGTCCCTTGGGGAAAAATAAATCGATCAGAGAACCCCTTTTTTCTTACTGAATCTGCCTTCTTTCACAGTGCAGATTTATTGTGCATGTCATGCTTAATGCAGTTTATGTAGGAAAGATGTAAAGGAGAGAA
The DNA here is from genome assembly GCA_015227895.2 of Colaptes auratus. Classification (NCBI taxonomy): domain Eukaryota; kingdom Metazoa; phylum Chordata; class Aves; order Piciformes; family Picidae; genus Colaptes; species Colaptes auratus. The sequence continues at coordinate 48,114,938 of CM026887.1, forward strand.
ACAGGACCTCTGTGTCCGCAGTGATCTGATTACAGCCACCTTTGAGCACTGCCAGCACCAGAGGCATCCTAGGATCAAAAAGTTTATCTTGCATTCTATTCACTTTTTTTGCTCTCTTTGTTCCTTTTCAATACATGTATGGAAAACGTTGCCTGGATGGCCTGCTAGCAGTTTGCTCTGAGAAAATGCTCATTTCCAGTAGACTTCTAATGACCTGTGCCCACTGAAGGGTCTCTTCAAACCCAGACGTTTAGGAGGAAAAAAGACAGCTAAAAGCAAGACTGTTGTGAGCCAGGTAGTGGAGGGTAAAATGCAACCATCAATGCTGTAAATCACAGGGAGTGTCTCTCGAGTTCACTACACAAATTGAACCTCAACAAAATCTGATTATTTACAAGGTCTCCTCCCACACACACAAAGAGCTGGACTCAAACCCCAGTAATTCCAGGAAATTAAAGGTTTGAGAGACAGGGCTTGAGAACTTGTAGCTGTGAAACAAAAAATATCCTGCTTTGCAATGGGATTCTGAGGCTGCCTGAGACTGCTGCTCTTTGAAGCAGAGCTCAAGGCCCTTCCCATTCCTAGGACTGAGGCTTTGCCCTTTTTTCAAGAGAAAAAGTAGACAACCAACAAACCAAAATGCAAACCTAAAGGAAACCCACCAAACCTGGGATGACAGGAAGGGGTTTGGGGTTAGATTTTCTCCCTAAAACACTCAGAGGAAGTTTAGCAGAATCTGTACTGTGTGTTTTCTTTAGCAGATTGATTCTATCATTAAAAAAGAATGATTAAAAAAAAAAGGTAGAAAGCAGAGCTAAAACCATTGATTGCTTAACTTTTGGTATGCTTTAGTATACATAACAAGCAGCAGGTGATATTAAAACAATTAATAGCATCCTTAAGAACAGCCAACCTTTCTCCCGTGCTCTATTAAAGACTTTCACTTCCTTCAGGTTTATTCCAAGGCCAGTCCTCATGGTCACAGCATCCGTGGCCTCATTCTTGTGGCCTCTTCTAATAGAGCCATTTGCATGTGCTCTGCCAAAAAAGTTGAAGATGTCTCATCAACAACCTCAACTAATTCACACCAGACAAATGACTGAAGGGCACCTAGCAGAAGGTGAAGGAACCTGTTCTCATCTAGGACACGGCTTCGCTTTGGCTCTCAGCACCAGAAGTGCCCTTCCCTGGGAGGCTGCAGGGCCCCCTGTGATCCCTTCTGCGACCTTGCTAAGGAGTGGCTCATCCTACAGAGGTGAAGCTCCTGGCACTGCAATAACATTCTGAGGCTCCAATGCTTATGGAAAATAAATTACCTGTCAGACCAGTAGATGTAAGCTCCAAAGACCGCCACTGAAAACATATCCACATTGCTCCCTGACAGCACAATCTCCCGGTGCCCTCCACTCTCAAGGTCAATCCTCTCTATCTTGTCGGTACGAGCATCACACCAATACAATTTATTTTCCTAAAGATTAATGTTAAAGGAAACATCAACAGTCTCATCAGGTATTTAATTAAGAGTTATTAAGATGACATCAGGGTGGGAGGCAAGCTGGCTTTAATGACACACAACAAAGGCTCTACAGTTGGACGCATGCTGGAAGGCAGAGGAACCAACCTCGTAGTCAATGGAAATGCCGTTAGGCCACGCGATCCCCAGGCTCACCAGCACCACCTTCTCAGATCCATCTAGGTGTGCCTTGCCTATGCAAGGAGTCTGGCCCCACTCTGTCCAAAACAAATACCTAAAGGGTGGGAGAAACTGCCAATTAAAAATTAGCACCACAATAAGAGTCGGAAACACACCACGCCCTGCTTCAACCCTTGCCACGAAAGGGTATTGAGAAATGATGGTAAACGTCTTGTGTCTGAACAACCTCAGCAGATGAGCTACATCAGAATGCTTGTTTCACAGGACACTTTGTTGATAAGTGGTATACAGGAATCAATTATAAAACTGCATTCCATCAGTGTGCAGTTCCATCCCTGAAAGAATCCAGCTTTGTGCTTAGGAAACCGAAAGCAAATGGGAAAAACAAACCACCACCACAAACCAACCCCCTCCAACAAACACAGACCAAACCCCAAACACTCCCCCCCAGAAAAACAAACAAAACACCACAAAACCACGACAAAACCAAGGGACTGTAACAGAAGAACAGAAGCTCTCAGGCTGAATTACTAACAAATGTGATAAGAAATGTATATCTGACTTCAAAATGTTCTCTGTATGAAGCAGTGGGGTGGAAATGGTAGAGCAAAGGGATTTTATGTAGGAAGAAAATGTATTTCCTGCTCTTCCCTAATGCTCCTGGGGAGAATCTGCATTTTACTTATCTCAATTTCTTATTGCTGCATACTTAATGGCACAGCACCATCACTGTTTCAGAGTAAGGCACTAGATGAAACTTATGCCTTGGACCATCCTACTTCTCAATCTGTTGCTTCAGATATAGCACAACAAAGCCAGTTAACGTACCCTGAGCACTTCCTTTGCTGACAGTGACCTGGGCAAGAAATCTCTCCTAAGTTGTTATGATTGAGGCCTAGCATTCGAGGAATCACCTGAAGAGAAGCATTCCCATAGCAAATATTCCTCAGAGCAGAGTAAAACATCATTTAGCACACAAGGTGCACAGAATGTGGCGAAGCACTCTCCAGTGTTTCTCTGCCTGCAATGTGTTGGTCTGACAAAAGCCTTCTGTGCTTTGCTGCCCCTGAGCCTGGTGATGTCACGGCACCAACCTGAGTTTAAACAGTTGTATTGGATTGCATGACTGCAGATACATGAAAAAAAGAGGGATGAAAATGGGAGAGAGGAGAACAAGTATGGATCCTATCCTAGGCTCACCATATTGAGCCTCTGAACCAATGCCCACCTTACTCAGGCTCTTACTGTGGGGCTTTCTGCCTACGACAAAACCAAATTTGTTCTCGTGCTCCTTGACATAAGCTGTAGTGTGAATATTAACCATAGACCACACTGCATTAGGAAATTTAACTGCTACATTAGCTCAGTTAAAGCTACACTTCAGAAATGTTAGCACAGACATTATTGACCAGCTGGATATCAACAACCACAGGTTAAGCTCAAGGCAGCTTTAACCAGATCATTAACAGCACTTCTCACCAGAGCTCAGCTTGCTTTCAGGCATCAAGTCAGAGGAACTTTGTTAACACAGGATATCAAGTGGATGTTGACTACAGAAAAGCAGGGGTTCGGTATAATGCAAATAAGCATTCCCTGCTCCTGCCTCAGACCTGGTACTAGGAAGAAAAAGTAAAACATAACCCCCCATAATTAGTAGGTTAAATGAACCTAGAATTCCCCAGATAAAATCTTGAGTAGCAGCCAAAGGTCTTATGCAAGTTACTCAATGCTCCTGTAGAGCATTCATGATCACATTAATACATTGAGACTTAGAGAAATGAATAAGTAGGATGTAAAGACCTGATCTTGCCATGGCTTCTCCAAAGCTCTGGGAAGTGCCATCTGCAATGTTTGCTGCCTGGCCCTGGAGGCAGCGTGCCACCGACACATGAACCCCTGTGACTCAGCTTCTTCCCAGCTGTGCCACGCAGAAGCGACATAGCTGAGATGGAGATGGGATTGGCAGAAATCTGATGCTGGCTTAGAACCCTCACAGAAACTTCTTTGGGAAAAAATAGTAATGTAAAAACAAGACAAAGAAATCAATACCAGAGTTTAAACCTCCCCCTTAGCCCCAAACCCTAAGCAGGGATTAAATTCCCAAAATGTTTTTGCAGGAGGCATCTTCAAAGCCTAAGAATTATTGCAGCATGAGCTGAGCTCTGTATTCCAGCCAAAACTCTGAGCTTGATCAGCAAATTGTGATTCAAATGGGGAAAATAAAAAAAGCCATCCAAGTGTCTGCTGCATGAGTCAGCACCCCTGAGAAGGGACAAGGACACTCCTCTGGAGGACTGCACATCCTTAACTTCTTCCTTTGTGGCAACCAAGATTGCACCAGCCAGCCGAACGCTGCCTGCGTCTGTCTTGGGCAGAGTCAGTGAGATCCAATAACTGCTATTTGCCTCTCTATTCTCACAGCTGTCAACTCAAGCTCCAAGAAAAATGAAGTCAGGGCAAGGGGAGGGCAGAATACTTTTGGAAATTTTGCCTCATAACAAGGAAAGAGATCTGACAATAACAGAGAGGGTGAAAAGGCCTTCCCCTTCCCACAGAAAGGCAGAGCTCTGCTGCTTGAGCCAATGTTGCTGCTCTTCCCCTGAAAAACATTGACTGGAGACAGCTCAAGATAGCATTTGGTGGCACAGCATCAAAAAGGAGAGATGAAGCTTACCTGCCTTCACAGGAGATCCTCTGTTCTACCAACCATGGACAGCAGTTACTAACCTGTGGGCCTCTTATGCTTTCAGTATTCTAAAGACCTCCTAAAACTAACTCTAAAACTACCTCTAAAGGTCAAGGTATCTAAGCAACGCTTCATGACTGAATGCATGTATACCAGCTACATTTCTCTTCTTCACTCCTCTTTGTTTCAAGTGCCATAACTTAAACTCCTCCAAATTACTTTTAATCCCTATTTTATTATCTGCTTTTTGGTGGCCTAACAGTATTCTAAGAGCTTAGAAGATGGTTCAGTGGCCTCTCTAAATATCCATTAAAAGCAGAAGCTCTCTCTTTCCAAAAGCATCCTGTTCCTATGGCTGGCTAATTATTTCACCTGGTTAGGTGCACACTTCAAATCTTGGTGAAACAAAACTGTGACCTGTTGAGGCAGAAAGCACTGTGTGACAATAAGGTCATTAAAACCATAGAATCACAGAATTGTCAGGGTTGGAAGGACCTCAAGGATCAGCCAGTTCCAATCCCTCTGCCATGGGCAGGGACACCTCACACTGCAGCAGGCTGCTCACAGCCACATCCAGCCTGGCTGCAAACACCTCCAGGCAGGAGGCTTCCACCACCTCCCTGGGCAACCTGTGCCAGTCTCTCATCTCCCTCATGGGGAACAACTTCTTCCTAGCATCCAATCTGAATCTCCCCATTTCTAGTCTTGCTCCATTCTCCCCAGTCCTATCACTCCCTGACCCCCTCAGAAGTCCCTCCCCAGCTTTCCTGGAGGCCCCCATAAAATCATGAAAAATAGAAAAATAAATATACCCACACCTTAACAACAGTAAAAAACCAGTGCAGCTTTTCCACAGCAGCAGTAAATACTGTTCTGTCCTCCCTGCAGCCATTGTTCAATGCTGTGATCCATCTTCACAGTATCACAGTATCACTAAGGTTGGAAGAGACCTCAAAGATCATCGAGTCCAACCTGTCTCCACAAACCCCATGACTAGACCATGGCACCAAGTGAAAGGACATTGGTCCCCAGAGAGAACACTCCTGCCCACTGCAGGCTTGAACTCAAGACCTTCCCAGTAAGAGTGTTAGGTGCTACCAACTGAGCCACATCATCTTGCCTCTCCAAAAGCTGCAGAGGAGCTGCCCACTCTTTTTGGCATGTCCAGTCTAACACAGTGGATTTTAGTGACAGAATTCACACTCTTTCCACATCTAAGTATCCTCCACTGCACTGTGGCCTCTGGCTTCACAGGGGCTTTTCTGGAAGTCTGTCTCTGCATGAATACAGCAAATAACCTGCATGCATGGGGAAGAAAACGATGCTGGAAACTTAACTGTGGTTTTGAAGCAGCTGTGTGAACCCTTCTGGGCTGAAGGGTTTTATCAGGTTCCTTTGAAACACTTTTGCTTCCAAATTTTCATGTGTATTTTTTTCTGCAACAGAAGAGTGCAGCCATTCTGGTACAGTAAAGACAAAAGAATCTACTGACCAATTCAGCCAGATTCTGACTAGGATCTGGAGAAGATCCTGCTCTGAAGCACAGCACAAACCCTAAAGCGCTAGGGTTGCTACCAGATCCTGCCAAGCAGCCGGTGGTGCTGTGTGAACACAGCTGCAAGGACTTGTGGCATCAGCTACTGCACAGTGCAGGAAACAAAGCCACTTCCATTCAGAAAGACACTAAAGTTGCAGAGCTCTAGTCTGCAAAACACACAGATGCTTCTGTCTCCATTCTCATAGCAGAAATCATGGCAGAGATCCAAGTGGCATTTTGAATCAACCTGGCCTCAGCAGAGCAGTCAGAATCCATCGTTACTGTGCCTGCAAACTCCGCTGAGCACAGAGGCTGCTTCCTTGAGAAGCTGACTTGATAGAGCCTGGGGAAAATGAGCTCTGGCTGTGGGGCAGGGAGTTGCTCAGGCATTTTAGGTTTTGATACACATTGTTCGCCACTTCTCCACTGAGACCATGCTTAATGTGCCTTATCCTCAGGAAGTACCTTTGGTATTGCTAAGGAAAAGAGATGGAGATCCTTTGTAGGATCTACTGCTATTGTCTTAGCCCTACCTCTGCTAACAGGTTTGGAGCTGGAAGAAGACAGAATGTCCTCTATTTCCATCCATGCTGCAGTGTAGTGCCTGCTCTCAACAAAGAGTTGGATGAATAGAGATGCATAGACCTCAGTGCTCATCTCCTCCACCCTCCCCTCCATGCCCAAGGACACCTCTCAACCACACTCAGCTGCTCAAGGCCTCATCCAGCCTGGCCTGCAACACCCCCAGGCAGGAGGCAGCCACAGCCTCCCTGGGCAGCCTGGGCCAGAGTCTCAACACCCTCCTGCTGAACAACTTCTGCCTCACCTCCACTCTAACCCTGCTCTGCCTCAGCTTCCAACCATTCCCCCTTGGCCTGTCTCTAGACACCCTCAGCAAAAGTCCCTCTGCAGCCTTCCTGCAGGATCCCTTCAGGTCCTGGCAGGCAGCTCTGAGGTCCCCCTGGAGCCTTCTCTTCTGCAGGCTGCACACCCCCAGCTCCCTCAGCCTGTGCTCACGGCAGAGCTGCTGCAGCCCTTGGATCACCTTTGTGGCCCTAATGTGACTTCTGGAAACTGAAGAATGGCTGTGAGCCTGCTTCCAAGCAACACCTGAACTTATCTGAAACAATTGTCTTAGAAAATGAAAACTCCTTGGCCAAGTACAGCTTGCCATGGACACAGAGATCACAACCATCAGCATGTGAAGAGCACTTCCTTCCACCTCTGCTCAGCTCCAGTGCAGCAGTTTTCAATGCAACCCTTTGGGATTTTATTAAATGCTTCTCTGTTAGGATGAAGGCCTTGACTTCCTTATCTAAGAGCTTCAGGGCCAGTATGCAAGGTACGAGCCACGGCCACGTTACCCTTTCTCTGGGTGCACTGCGATAGATCTTGGCTGGTCCAAGCCCTGGGAAATAATCACATAGCGGAAGGAGCCGTTCAGCCTGGCAACTTCAATCAGGTTGAAGCCATGGTCTGTCCAGTAGATGTTACCTAGGCAAAACACATTGAAGTTACTGGAAAAGACCCCTTAAAAAGTATGTAAATCCTGTGTAGAATAGAATAGAATAGATGTAAGAAGGTTGGAAAAGACCTTTGAGATCATCCAGTCCAACCTATCACCCGACACCATCTAATCAACTAAACCATGGCACCAAGTGCCCCATCCAGTCTCTTCCTAAACACCTCCAGGAATGGTGACTCCACCACCTCAAATTAAGACCAGAAAGTAACTGCTGTATTTTGACTTATATGTAACTTATATTTGTAACTTCAAGTCCACTGTATCAGAGTACATTAGAGGTTGGAAGGGACCTCCAGAGATCATCCAGTCCAAGCCCCCTGCCAAATCAGGATCACCCAGGGTAGTCTGCACAGGAATGCATCCAGGTGGGTTTTGAATGTGTCCAGAGCAGAGACTCCACAACCTGTCTGGGCAGCCTGTTTTGGGGCTCCAGCACCCTCTCTGTAAAGAAGTTTCTCCTCATATTGAGATGAAACCTTCTATGTTCAAGCTTATTCTATGTCCAAGCTCATGTTCAAGTCCTATTCAGCCTTCCATTTTAAGGTAGAACCTGTGCTCATGGCACTCACTGTTGAGACTGTCCATCTAAGAAACAGTGCTCAGGATATTGAAATCATTCTGTCAGTCTGTAGTAAAACTGAAAAAAAAAAACCCAAAGGAACAAAGCAAAATCCCAACCCACCCACCCAAAACCCAACCAACCCACCCACCCACCCACCCAACACCCAACCAACCAACCCACCAACCCACCCCAGTGGTGGTATCTTCACAAAATGATGTCTGGACAGTTGGAATACAAACCTTAGAGCTGAGAGTAAGCCAAGGTCTGTAGTGCTGAGCTGCAGATGCAGCAGTGCACTGTGAGAAGCTGAGCCCCCTGCTGAGGCAGGCTCAGGCCTACCTGCGATCCAGTCCACAGCAATGCCTTCCACTCTGCCCAGGCCATTCGTGACGATGTCTTCTTTCCACGTCTGGTCACGTTTAGACCTGCTGATTCTGTTGAAGCCCATGTCTGTCCAGTAGATCGTGTCATTTCCTGTCACACACAGGCCAAGCACTCACAGATTAATTACTTCAGGCACCTCCATCAGCAGATCACCTGTCCTGGGTGCAGGGGTTGGACTTACTGATCTCTGGAGGTCCCTTCTGACCCCTCACACCTGTGATTCGGTGATAATTGTAAACACTGCTGCTTTGATACAACTTAATAAATATAACTTAATTAATAAAACCTAATGAATATTAATTTCACAGAAATCACAGAATCAACCAGGTTGGATGAGACCTCAGAGATCATCAAGTCCAACCTATTACCTAACACTGCCTGACAACTAAACCATGGCACCAAGTGCCACATCCAATCCCTTTATGAACGCCTCCAGGGGACTCCACCACCTCCCTGGGCAGCACATTCCAGTGGCCAATTATTCTTTCTGGGAAGAACTTTCTCCTCACCTCCAGCCTAAACTTCCCCTGCACAGCCTGAGACTGTGTCCTCTTGTTCTGGTGCTGGATGCCTGGGAGAAGAGACCAACCCCCACCTGGCTACAACCTCCCTTCAGGGAATTGTAGAGAGCAATGAGGTCTCCCCTGAGCCTCCTCTTCTCCAGGCTAAGCAACCCCAGCTCCCTCAGCTGCTCCTCATAGAGCTGTGCTCCAGACCGCTCCCCAGCTTCGTTGTCCTTAAATTGTGTCTCAGATGTAACAGAAGAATGGCACCAAAACTATCATCCTTAATTAATCTTCTTTTTTTATCCTTTAAGAATATTGTTTCAATAATTAAATCATAACTGCAAGTTTATGATGACCAAACAGGGCCACGACAAGGGGTGGAAGCTACCACCCCTGTTCAAAATCACACTAAATATGTTGTGGGGTTTCTTGTGGGGTCTTTATTGCTTTGGATTATTTGTTTGGGTTTTTTTTTCCTCACAAGATAATTGTTTGTAAATTAGATTATTTTATTGATCACCACTCTAAAATGTTTAGGAGTGTGAAAAACTGCAGTGTGAAGCTGCCTGGAGAAGCTTTTCCTTCACTAACCACAGATTGAATTTGGGCAGTATTAAAGAAAAAAAGAGAGAAAGTAAGTAGAAAAAAGTTTACAAGTGTGGCATTTAAGAGTAATAAATTGATGAATAAAAAAATTATTCTATCCACAATCCATCTTTAACTTTAAATACCCTGACAAGCTTTCACTAAGAATCTTTTTTGGTGGGGTGAGTCATTTCAGCTGCCATTCTGCTGCGGCTGCCTGTCCAGAAGATGGAAGAGAAGGACCAGTATCTGGTCTCAGAGTATGAACCTATCTCCACTGACCATTTACACTTGTCAGGCAAGCAATGCTAAAGCACTCTGCTCTGCTGCCAGAAAGGGCTCTTGATTAAGAGATAGGACAAGCAGAATTCACTGCACTTCCATTGAGAGAGCTGAGTTAACAGCACAGATCCACTGCAACCCACATGCTGGTTTCAAACCAGCAGCATCAGCTGGGGATCTCCTGAGCTGTTTATTCCAGGGAAGACAATGCCCAGAGATAAATAATATTTCTTCATTCTTTATTTTTTCACATTTTATATATCCAATTTAATTCCATAAGGGACACAGAGAGAGTATATGTGTGTGTGTATATACATTCATAGAATGGCTCAGGTTGGAAGGGAGCTCAGAGCTCATCTCCTCCAGCCTCCCCACCATGCCCAGGGACACCTCTCAGCTACACTCAGCTGCTCAAGGCCTCATCCAGCCTGGCCTGCAACACCCCCAGGCAGGAGGCAGCCACAGCCTCCCTGGGCAGCCTGGGCCAGAGTCTCAGCACCCTCCTGCAGAAGAACAATAATACAATAATACAATACACCAGGTTGGAAGAGACCTTCAAGATCATCACGTCCAACCCATCAACCAATCCAACCCACCTAAATACAATACAGTACAATCCAACCCACCTAAACAACTGAAAAACTAAACCGTGGCACCAAGCACCCCCATCAAGCCTCTTCTTGAACACCTCCAATGAAGGTGACTCCACCACTTCCACAGGCAGCTGATTCCAGTGGGCAATCACTCTCTCGGTATAGAACTTCTTCCTAAGATCCAGTCTAAACCTGCCCTGGCGCAGCCTGAGACTGTGTCCTCTTGTTCTGGTGCTGGTTGCCTGGGAGAAGAGAACTTCTTCCTCAGCTCCACTCTAACCCTGCTCTGCCTCAGCTTCCAACCATTCCCCCTTGGCCTGTCGCTAGACACGCTATATTTAGCCATCACTAGATTTACCCTGCACATGATAGACAATTCATAGTATTTACCTGCGTGGAAGTCTATCCCCACAGCAAATGAAGTTCCAGAGATAGGCATTAAAGCATCCATTTTATCATTTGGATCAAGAGGGATTCCTCTGATTTCCTCATGAACAGAATACATAAGAAATGATTCAATACCTACAGGAAAAATAAAACAGTCCATGAGAGCGAAGTGGAGAGTGCCAGTTACCAAGAGTTGAGGAACTGACAGGCATGTGACACAGTTCAATTTGCAGAACTCAAAGGCACCTTGACCATAAAGTTGTTTTAATTATTCTGGCAAGAAATGAGGCTTTGGATGTAAGCTATGCCTCAAACTTTTCGTGCTCAAACAGACAAAAGATTGAAATAAACCTGAATAAAAACCAGGCCTTGCTTTCTCTTAAAGGCAGTAAGAGAGGATCAGATACTCAACCTTTTAGGTAATGTGACCTATAATTTAGTTTCAGGGTAAGGTACACACCAAATAGGAACTGCTCCTAAGGAAGGCTCAGATGCTCTGCTTTTCTGCCTGGATTTAAAATCAATGTGTACAGATACTCCTCAGAGTTTCCCCCAAAAGTCTATGCAGAACTAAAGGCAGAAATCAAAAGCTAAATTTCAAGGCTGTCTATTCTCTACCTTGATTCAATCAAGTATATTAATTACATAAAGTATGTATTTATTCAGCTTGAGGTTGCTAACTAAATCTGATTTAAGCCATTGCAGCATCCAAGTGCCTGTGAAGGAACCCTGCGAGCCGCTCTACCTTTGCACGCCATGCGGTTCTTCTGCAGGTTGTAGCCCACCGTGCACACACAAGTCCTGGTGCTCTCTGACGTTGGCAAACAAAGCTGGGAGCACCCACCATTGTTTAACTGGCAGGAGTTGCTGCCTGGGAAAGTGATGGGAGAAGAGAGAAGAGGAAATGACATTTGAACACTGCAACTGCGGTGACTGAAACTGTAGGACGATGTCAAATTAGTACTGCCAGATTCTGCCAAACGTTGCTCTCCATTCTTCAGCGGCTGTGCATGACCCCACATTACACTTCTGCATACTGCCTTGGCTCCCACTTTGCCAACAAAGCTTTGGCAGCATCAGCAATATTCCCCATTTGCCTGCCGGCTGGCCTTTGATTTATCCTGTTGCCACGTCTGTCAATCTAGATGAATTAAACTGTCTTAAACCCAGGAGCTAATGAAGAATTCTAATGCATTATCTCATCAAACTTCACTCACTTTACACTGCAGCAACCCGAGATGAGCTTCACACAGTCACTGCCTTTTGTTGGCTGAACATTTTGATTGTCCAGAAGAACTCCAAACCTTGCTGCAGTGCAACCTCCAGAAGCTATCTGATCAACTGAACTATTTCATTTTAGGCAGCTATGCTAATCAATAACCTTAGTCCATTCAGCAACTTATTCAATAAACTGTTTATAGACCTGCAGCACTGAATTACTCTCTTTTTCTACCCACTTTTGGAGTATAGCACAGGAAAGGTCCTGTGCAGCCCAAGAGCTGGGTAAAGGTGCTCCAAACGCGCCATACCTTGCTGTGCTGCTTTATCGTAGACCTTCATATGGACAACTCCTGACGTTTTGTTGCGCAGCACAGTTGGGTTTCTTCCATCCTTTTTGTTACAGGTACCAATCTGAGCTGAGTTCTGGTCTGCCCACCAAAGCTTTTTATCTGTAAAATGTTCAAGTTTTAAGGATTAGGAAGGTCACTCTCAAATTGCTTGAAAGCTAAGGTGAGAAAAAGCATTGGAGGTTAATTCTTAGGCCAGTTTTAAACTCTCTTTTTCACTGCTGTTGAGTTACACATTGGTTAGAACTACACAGGAACCTGTAATGGACTTGTACCAAAGAGTTAACTCTGGTGGGGAAGAGTGGCTGGAATGCTGCCCAGCAGTGAAAGACCTGAGGGTGCCTCAACAGCCAGCTGAACACAAGCCAGCACCGTGCCCAGCTGGTGAAGAAGGCCAACAGCATCCTGGCCAGAAAAGGTGTGGCCAGCAGGACCATGGCAATGATTGTCCCCCTGAACTCAGCACTGGGGAGGCCACACCTTGAGTACTGTGCTCAGTTCTTAGGCCCTCACTACAAGAAAGAACTGAGATGCTGGAGTGGCTCCAGAAAAGGGCAATAAGCTGCTGAAGGGTCTGGAAAATAGGTCCAGTGAGGAGAGGGTGAGGGAACTGGAGTTGTTTAGTCAGGGGAAAAGGGGGCTCAGGGAGGATGCTCTTGCTCTTCACAGCTCCCTGAGAGGAGGTTGCGGAGAGGTGGAAATCAGTCTCTTCCCCTCTAGAAACAAGTGATGGGAGAAGAAATAGCCTCAATTTTCACCAGAGGAGGTTTAGATTGGATGGTAGAAGAAACTCCTTCACTGGCACAGTCTCCCCAGAGAGGTGCTTGAATCCCCATCCCTGGAGGTGCTTAAAAGACACAGAGATGTGGTGCTGAGGGCCATGGCTTAGCACCAGCCTTGGCAGAGTTAGAGAATGGTTGGACTGGATGGTCTTAGAGAGGAGTTCCAACCAAAATGATTCTGTTAATACTGCTCAAAGAACAAAGCTGTTCATTTGTTTTAAAACAGACATTTGGGATTTGTAAATTCACTTTTTCCACTCTCAGTGATAGGTTTCCATGCATTTTTGAGTGGCAGAATTGCATTATGCCCAATTTCAGATCACACAGAGGCGCCATAGGGTTTGCTTTCAGACTGTGCTGGATCCAGTCACCATGTACCTAGAGATCACAAGAAATCTGGCTCCAGGTTTTTCAAATGAAGAAGGATTAGAGGACTGGGGGGGATGGAGCAGAAGTAGAAATGGGGAGATTCAGATTGGATGTGAGGAAGAAGTTGTTCCCCATGAGGGTGGTGAGAGCCTGGCACAGGTTGCCCAGGGAGGGGGTGGAAGCCTCATCCCTGGAGGTGTTTGCAGCCAGGCTGGATGTGGCTGTGAGCAGCCTGCTGTAGTGTGAGGTGTTCCTGCCCATGGCAGGGGGGTTGGAACTGGTAATCCTTGAGGTCCCTTCCAACCCTGACAATTCTGTCATTCTGTGATAATGAAGGTAAAATAGTCTTACCACCTTGAAGAATTCATTTAAGCTGCCACTTTACATTGATAGCAACTCCATCCTCATTCACACGAGATTTTAAAAGAACATGAAAAATGAGACATGCTAAGCACATACTAGCAGAGAGCTTCAAACCAGCCTTGTCAGTCAGACAGGCAGCATACCTGAATCACAGCACCAAGGACGTGGCAAAGATTCATGACAGAGAAGTGCAGCTGCACTGTCTCACCACCCTCACTGCCAGGAATTTCTTTCTAACATCACATCAAATCTTGCCAACCACCTAAAATTTATGGTTTGGGTTTTCTCCACCAAGCCCAAGGATTTTTACAGCCTCTTTTACAAGGCTTGGATTTCGGGTGGCTTTAGACAAAGATTTCACTTCAATTCAGACAGGATGATTGGTGAGCTAGATTGGATTGCTAGAAGCACTACGTTGGATGATCTTGCTGTGGCTGCAGCGGGACCTGCGGCATACAGTTTGTCATTAACAAAGGAATTAAGATATAAAGGTTGGTATTCAAACAAAGATAAGGTTCAGAACTTGAACAACGGTGTATGAGGCCAGCAGTCTAAAAGACGTCATGAAACTGAGAGGTATCTCTGAGATAAAGATTCTCTACCTCATTTCACTCACATCACTTCAGCAAAATGTTCTGTTTGAAGCCCCATTAGCATAATTTAAATGCCATCACTCGGGATTGCCCAGCTTCTGCTCAGAAACACACAACACTTACCCAGCTCAGCACTCTGCCATTCTCATCGCTGCCTGCAACCACTCAAAAAGCTTCTCAGTTAAGGAGTTGGAGAGCCTCCTATTTAGCTACTCAGATGACTCTGTGTCAATGGTTTGTAACTTCTCTAAGGCAATAACCTTTACCACTTTTCCTCAATCCGGTCTCCTACCGAGTTTGGGACATTTCAGGTTCCATCACTTGATACTGCACAAATGAGCTAGAAAATAATTCATGGCAACCACACAGCGAAAAGAAAACAACTAAGAACGATGAAAGAACCATCAGGAAACACAGCAGGAGGAAATGATGCAAACAGGAGAAAAGAACACGAAAGAGACTCTGCTGAAACCCTGCCCAGCAGCTCTCATACACTACTTTTATTCCCTGGTGCTAGGGCTTGGAAGACAGACTGGGTTAAAACAAAGGGAAGGCAGAAGAGTGCCATTAGTGCCCTTCACTCTTGGCATTTCTTTATACCCACACACATGTAAAGGGCCACAGGTATGAGCTTTGCAGTAGCTCTATCAAGATCCTAGCACTCCTTTCTACAGCAGCTGTGTGCTGGTGGTGTTCCTCTGAAGGTGCTGGGCTGACCGTGGCAAACACGCTGCAGCGTGGCAGAGGAACTCCTAATGGCCACACTGTCAGGGACTGGGCACTAACCAGGGCGTACCTGAGGACTGCTCTCCCTTAGATCACATCCGTTGTGCTTCACAACTTGAGAATCACTTTGGCTGCAGCAGCTGCTGATTGGAAGCTACTTCCATACAAACTCCTGAAAGCCTGCTTACAGGTGGAAATTCTACTGACATTGCTCTGGGGAAGAAATTCATTCTAGCAAGTGAACAAACCTTGCTGTTAATGTTAAACCCCGTTTTCCCTACAAAACAAACAGCAATCAATAACTAAGAGACCGTGAGTTCATGCAAAGCAGGCTCTGCACAGTATCATTCTGACCAGCTTGGACAGCAAACTCAAACTTCAGTGAACCAATGGCCAAACACTGGCACAGACACCAGAGCCAAGCTTCTGATTCAAAGCCTTAACAAATTAGTTGTCCCTGCCTCTGGAATACACACAGAGGGTGCTAGGATGGCTTGAGAAGTTCCACAGCCCATGGTGAACCCCACGGTGCATTTCTCAGTGTCTCTGAATGCCATACACCCTGTCGGAGCCTTACTCCCTTTACAAGACTTGAAACAGGACAATGACCTCCTTCCAGCTCTGTAGATGATCAGTTCCTCTTGACTTGGTCAAGCCACTCACCTTACTGGGTGGCTAACCCTTTGTAATTCACTGTTTCAGAAGAGAAGTTATGGAGTTTTATGAAGTTAATTTAATGTGATGCTGAGGACCCTCAAGCTGTATCTTCCCCATAGCCCTCTACTATAGAAAACAATTCTGCTATTCTGCCAGTAACATTTAACCAGTCAAAATGTACTTCCAGTAGTAGCTTTCACGGAAAAGCAGCAAGGTTTCATTGGTCCATCTCTGGTATATTCTGTGAGCTAATAAATTGGAATCAAAACAAATGCAAAGCAAGTCCCCTCTGCTAACAGCCCTTCAGCAAACTGAACATGCCAACATTTTAATCAGAGAATCCTAAAATGGGTTGCGCTGGAAGGGACCTCCAAAGGTCATCCACTCCAGCCCCCGGCAGTGCACAGGGACACCCTCCACTAGATCAGGTTGCTCAGAGCTTTGTCCAGCCTGACCTCTAATATCTCCTTGATGGGTACTTGACTGCTTCCTGGGTCAACCTGTTGCAGTGTTCCAGCACCCTTATGGAGCAGAACTTGTTCCCCACATCCAATCTAAACCTGCTCTTCTCTCATTGCAAACCACTGCCCCTTGTCCTGTCCCTGCAGGCCTTTGGGGACATCTCACCTCAGACCTAGATTTGACCAACGTTCAAAAGGGGAACACAAAGTACTTTTTGTGTGAGTGGTAAATTTAACCATGAAAGGGGAAACAACTGGAAAAGGGAAAGAAATTCCAGCAGCAGTTTGGATTCAGTTTTATCTTCACTTTGCACAGGTACTTCCAGCTTGGGACAGTGCAGGAACTGTACCAGATGCTTAGGTTCCCAAGCATGGCTCTGCAGCGAGCTAACATTGCACTGATGACTGCAGTCAAAGCATTAATTACTGTGAAATGCAATCTCACAGCAATGTTCTACATGAAGAAAAGAGAGTGAGCATGTCCTTTTCTTCTTCCAGTAGTTATGTATCTGGTAAAGATCTTAAAGGAAATCATTAAAAGGAGGAAGTCTGTCTCATTGTGGGTTCAGCATCATCAGCATTTTCATTTCAGACAGGACCAGTTACTGCTGCAGGTGCAGCAGAAGTGAAACCCTAGCTATGAAACACATGTAGACTTTGGGAACACTGCCTTGCCATCAAATGTTTGGGCCTTAACTTCATTTCTAGCTCATCTTCTTCTCAGTTAAATGAACTGTTGCCTCTGCTGCAGTTTCAATAGTTAAATAACTAATTTATAGAGCCAGAGAGTTGAGTGCTGCGTGATGGAAGCTGCAGATCAGGAAAACAATTTCCATTGCAGCCACTTAAAAAAGTTACTGCACAAAAGAAAACAAGCTCTGAAAATAGGAAGGGAGAAAAGGCATTCACTCAGCAGGCCTCAAGGCTGCATGATGACAATCTGCAGAATGAAAAGACTCTGAATACTTTCTGAATTTAATGACAAATGGAATCTTCCAGTGAAACCTGCGTAAAATTTGAAGAAATTGACTCCTCCATGCATCCAAAGGTGCTGGAACTGACTGAGGGAAAGATCAGCCCTGTGAGGTTGAGCTGTGCCACTCTGTGTCTCAGTCGTAGCAGCCTGATGATTCTCTTGTCAGACCATCTTTAGAACAAGAAATTCCTCTGGTCATTTTGATGGTGGGAATTCCAATAAACCAACACTAATAAAACAGCCAGCCAGACACAGGCCAGCCAGACACAGGCCAGCCAGACACAGGCCAGCACACACAGGCCAGCCACACACAGGCCAGCCACACACAGGCCAGCCAGACACAGGCCAGCCAGACACAGGCCAGCCAGACACAGGCCAGCCACACACAGGCCAGCCACACACAGGCCAGCCACACACCGGCCAACCAACCCCCCCCACCAAAACCACAAGAAACCAAAACGCACCCCCCACGAAAACAACAACAAAACCAAGCCAAAGCAAACCAACCCCAAGAAAGCCCCCAATCCAGCCAACCCCCCAAACAAACACAACCAAAAACCCCCCAAATGAAACAACAACAAATCAAACACAAACCAACCAACCAACCCCAACCCTTCCAAGAAAAAGCCCCAGCTGCAGACAGGAGCTAGCACAAAAGGGTCCAAGTGCTATCATTTGACTTCTTGGTGGTTTGTTTTTTGTTTTTCTTCTATTTTTTCTCTTCTCTTCTGTGAGATTCTGACCCACAATAACCAATTCTCTACCCTAAATGTTTAGGCTGGTGCAAAGCTTGTTCCTTGCACCCAATCTAAATCTTCTCTAACTTCATAGCATTGCTCCTTGTCCTATCACTGCAGGCCTTTGGGGAAAGTTCCCCTGCAGCCTTCTCTGGAGGGACTTTTTCTGCAGGGCTGCTCTCAATCTCATCATCCCCCAGCCTGCACTGATGTCTAGGATTGCCCTGACCTAGGTGCAGGACCTTGCACTCTGCCTTACTGAACTTCAGGAGATCCTCCTCAGCCCACATCTCCAGTCTGTCCAGGTCCCTCTGGATGCCATCTCATTCTTCACTCTTATCAACCGCACTACTTAGCTTGGTACCACAAGCAAACTTGCTGAGGGTGGCTTCAACCTTGCCATCAATTTCATGAAGGAGGACATTGACCAGCAGTGGTCCCAGTACGGACCCCTGAGGGACACCACCTATCACCCACCTCCATCTGGACATGAAGCTGTTAAGCACTACCCATTGGATGCAATCATCCAATCAATTCTTTACCCACTGTGCCATCACAACAAACTCATCACTAGTCCTTGAAGTGCTTGACAGTGAATGAAGAGGTGGAGTAGTCTCCTGTGCTACCTACAGTGTTAAAAAGGACAAATCACAGCAAACCACATGTGATAACTCAAAATACACTTAAGAGTTACTCTTTCATCTTCCTCTTCCATCCTTGATGACATGAGAGATGGGTCAACATCTGCTGAAAGATATGACTTACCGAATCTTGCTGAACTAGTGCTCACTCTTCTTGGAGAGTAAATCTTATGAGCAGTGACTGAGGGAGCTGGGGCTGTTCAGATTGGAAAGAGGAGGCTGAGGGTAGACCTCATTGCTGTCTACAACTACCTGAAAGGAGGTTGTGGAGAGGCTGCTGCTGGTCTCTTCTCCCAGGTAATTAGTGACAGAACAAGAGGGAATGGCCTCAAGCTGCCACTGGGTAGGCTTAGACTGGACAGTAAGAAACATTTTTTCATGGCAAGAGTGGTCAGGCATTGGAATGTGCTGCCCAGGGAGGTGGTGGAGTCCCCAAGCCTGGCTGTGTTTCCAGGTGGTTTGGATGTGGTGCTTGGGGCTATTGTTTAGGGGTGAGCCTTGTAGAGTAGGGTTCTGGGTTGGACTTGGCGATGCTGAGGCTCTTTTCCAGCCTGAATGGCTCTGTGGTTCTGTGAATCTTTCACATGGAGTCTTCCTGTGGTGCACAAGAAGTTTTAGAGAGAGAATACAGTATGGGAGCTGAATGAGAAGGACAACCTGGAAACGTAAGCAAGGTGAAGCTCATGCAAATCCTGACAGTTCAGCCATCTGTTGCTATAACTGAGCAGAATTTTTGGGCTATTCATCTCTATGTGACAAATAGATTCTCCCTACAGACACCTCAGCTGTGACTCCTACTATTGGGATGAATTAATGTCTGTACTCATTGAAAGACACACTAGTTGACTTTATAAAACCACTCGACTGTAGCACCAAGGCAACTTGCTTCCACAGCCCAGGGAAGAAACAACCCTCCCTGAAACCTTGAAACAGCAAACTGAAGTGAAATGATTTATTTGCTTGATTATGCTAACAGGAGTGCTGCTCCATCACTAATTACAATCCTGCTGCTGGAACTGCCTTATAATATACATTAAAATTGTTGTATTTATCCATGTGGCTGGGCAATTAGCATTAAGTGCAGCAACATATTGGGCAGCAGCAATTGCAAAGGCCAGAAACTGCTACCCCAGCATTGTGGACAGGCCTTTGGAGAATTCAGGCAGGGCTCAGAATGCAAATCTTGATGGGCCATTAGTTTTCATTAATGGTGGTTTGAGTATTTATGGAAGACAACTATGTACTGTACTTAGAAGTGGGCAAATTGCCTAGATATATTCCTTCTATTAATGCTAATGGAATGAATGGAGCTACAGCAATTAGAAGACTGATGACTTGGAAAATTAAGGTGTAAGTATTTGAAGTTTCCTGATCTAAGCAGCCCCTTTCCCTTCATAATTGCATCCAGCAAAGACAAAGCTCAGTTCCTGGAAGTGTAATCCATCTTTGAGACTTTACTTAAACCAAAAATCAAATAAGCAAGAGATCAGTTCACTCCATGAGGAAGGCGAAGGGCAGGATGAGTGCACACTTCCTCTCTCAAGAGCAGTGCTGAAATAGTTGCCAACTCTCTTTTGATTGCTTGTTAACATGCCTTGATGGCTGCAGGACAGAGAGGTTGTGTCCACAAGGGCATTGTTCTAATATCTGTGCTCCCACTGAAAAGCTGTCATCGAGGTCTGGCTTTGTGGCATTGCTGAGTGAGATTTCTTTCACACAACTCCACAGGGGGTCACAGGGATGGTCGAAGGGCTGGAGCTCCTCTCCTGTGAGGATGGGCTGAGAGAGTTGGGGTTGTTCAGTCTGGAGATGAGAAGGCTCTGAGCAGACCTAATTGTGGCCTTCCAGTATCTGAAGTGGGCTACAGGAAAGCTGGGGAGGGACTTTTTAGGATGTCAGGGAGTGATAGGTCTGGGGGAATGGAGCAAAACTAGAAATGGGGAGATTGACAGATCCAAGCTAGAGAAGGGAAGATTCAGATTGGATGTTAGGAAGAAGTTGTTCCCCATGAGGGTGGTGAGACACTGGCACAGGTTGCCCAGGGAGGTGGTGGAGGCCTAATCCCTGAATGTTTTCAAAGCCAGGCTGGATGTGGCTGTGAGCAACCTGCTGCAGTGTGAGGTGTCCCTGCCCATGGCAGGGGGGTTGGAGCTGGCTGATCCTTGAGGTCCCTTCCAGCCCTGACAGTTCTGTGAATTTCAACAGAAAGAGCACCTCATGCAGTCACTGTTTTACACTGGTATACAACAGTAACTGCAAAAAGACCACTGCTCATACATTTGTAGAGTGGTAGGGGTTGGAAGGGACCTCTGATGATGGAGGCTTTCAAAGCCAAACTGGATGTGTTGCTGTGTGACCTGCCCTAGGTGATCCTGCTCTGGCAGGGTTGTAGGACTGGATGATCTCTGGAGGTGCTTTGTGGAATATTTCCTTTGAGGTTTCTACTACAAGCATAGGGAAAAAAAAATCCCCAATGCACAACCAATCCTCTCCTTGGTACACAATCTGCATCATATTCCTGTTGTGTAGTGCATTGAGCTGGATTTTGGGATTCTTTAACCTGTACTGCTGTGAGGAGCTGACACAAAAATGCATGCAAACACCTCCAGCAAAACTCCTGCCACAAGCCTGCAATACCTTTTTCTCCTCAGCTACAAACTTACAGTAACTAATCAATACTCTTCCAGCAAGGCTCAGTTTATGATTCAGAGCCATATATCTCTCAAGAGAGAAAACACCACTTGAGGAATACATCAGCTAGAGCTGCAAGCTCCTTTGCAATTCAGATCTTGGAAGATAACGAGCCTGCTCACCAATCCAGAAACACAACACAGTTCTCACCACAAAGGCTAACTTCCAACCACTTTCAGCTACACTCAAGGAGCCATTTTCATTAAGGAGCTTGGAAGGCAGGAGATGAGACCTGGTGCAGAATGTCAAATACATCTGTGCTATTGGATCACACTCAGGCACTGGCTACCAGGAAAACTGCTGAAATCAGATCCTGGATAGGATAGATTGGACTCAAATCAAATCAGAAACTGCTGCTGTACTGTAGGAGAAATTCAGAGATTCTCTCCCAGGGAACACCTTGAGCTTCCAAAGCTGAAACTCACCTGGGCCCCAGGGTGCTGTCAATTAGGCAAGCTTCTGAAAACCAGAAGCAAATTCAGAGATTTTAGAACAAAACACTTACTTAAGGGAGTAGTAGAAGAAAATTCCTGCAGACCAAGTGCAAAAGCTGGGGAGGGACTTTTTAGGGTGTGAGGTAATGACAGGAGGGGAGCAATGGCATAAAACTAGAAATGGGGAGATTCAGATTGGATGTTAGGAAGAAGCTGTTCCCCATGAGGGTGGTGAGAGACTGGCACAGGTTGCCCAGGGAGGTGGTGGAAGCCTCATCCCTGGAGGTTAAGGCCAGGCTGGATGTGGCTGTGAGCAATCTGATGTAATGTGAGGTGTCCCTGCCCATGGCAGGGGGGTTGGAACTGGCTGATCCTTGAGGTCCCTTCCAACCCTGACAATTCTGTGATTCTATAATACAAAAAGCAGTGGGAGGTGCTCAGCAAAGCATTCACAGGCATTTGAGGGGGAGATTAACTACAAGTGGCTGAGGCTGCATGCACTGACACCTCACACAGTCAATGGCTATCAGAAAAAGAAGTGGGGAGAGCAGAAAAGCAAATGTGACTTCATTCTGAATTGACAGCAACACCTTTGTCACACAGAGTGGCAACAGCAAAGAGACCTTTTTTGCATGCTTAAGTGCATGGAAAGAAGGTAATTTGGTGTCTATTCCCATGCTTTACCTTCAAATGAAAGGTAATTTTCATCCCATGTATTTGATGCTCAAAAAGATGCAGCAAAAACAGGCACACACGCAAAAAAAGGAGTTTTGGAGCTGAGCATATGCAAGAAGGAGGATGAGTGACACTACTGAGCAGAAAACCAATAAATGAAAGATGTGAATTATGTAAGTTGTTTCCATTTCCTTCAGGAGTAACCTGAGAGTCACTTTGGTCTCAACTTGTTTGTTAACATTGCTTTTTCATGTCTTGTTAGCTTCTGTATGCTCCCACTAAAGGGATGTAACAGTAGGAAAATGTTAAACAGAGGAGGAAAGGACTAAACAACAGTAAAGATCTGAAACAGTCACTTCCAGACACTTGACAACAGCTAACCTGCACCACTGCAACAGAGGGACTGAAAGCAGAGAGGCACAAACAAGGAGAGATTGAGGACTAGGACTAAAGGGGAGTGCCCTCCATCCCTGCCCGCTCAACACCTGAACTACTCCACGAAGCTACAGCAAAAAGCACCCAAAACTTCACTGCCTTCATCAATGGTATTGATTGAGTTCAGATGACAATAGGTGCCACAGAATGGCAAACAGCTTCTCATTTCTTGAGTCCTTCAGAAATTAACAAAATCAAAGATCAAGATACCACAGAGCAGAGCAGCCCAGGGATGACCCAAGCAGGAAAGGAGTCAATCATTACTTTTTTACAGCTCAAAAAAAATCTTTTGCAGCACAACAATATATAGCAAAAACTACTGGATGCTGTCAGGTGACGTTGGCTGCCTCTGCAAAACGCTGTCAGACAACGGATGGAAGGCACCAGCTCTCTGCACGGACTGTCGGATCACCCTTGGGTGTCTCTGGGAGCCTGTGCTATCTGACAAGGAGACTGAGGGCTGAGAAATATGTTGCTAAGGAGATGCTTCACAAACAGCTACAAGAGTTTCAGAAGCAAGGAGGACTGAGGTGCAAGAAGACATCACCAGTACAGCACCTTTATAGAAACACAGTAATTTCTCTGGCAATTCTTTCTCCTTGCACCTAGCACTGTCAGGGGAGAGGGGAGCATGGGAACCAGGGCTATCTCAGAACACATTACCCTGTCCCCTCAAATCCACTGGGGTTCCCTCCGCTGTTTCCTTGTTTCTGATAATCCACACCAGCCCATTGTGTGCCCTGATAAGACTCCTGTACAAAGGGAGTCTCAAAACCCCCAGCACTATCTCCTCTCTGCCTCAGCGAAAACATAACCCAACAACATGAGATCAAATCCTTAAAATAAGGAAACCAAAACTCCATAATCTGTCCAAAATACTGCTTGTACCTGGGGAGGCAATAAAGGCAAGAGAGGGAGATGTGCAGAAGACAGCCGAAGCCTGCAGGACCTCAGTGCAAAGCGGAACCTAAATGCCGCAACGCAGTTAAAAGCTTGGGCACGGAGAGCGTAATCTGCCTCCTTTCAGCCACTGATGAATTCAAATGACAAAAAGCTTGCTTAGTGCATGCACACGGAAGCAGCATTCCAGCTCATGCTGTTCTGTGCTTTTAGATACAAGCAGTCAAGCAAAGTCATGAAACAGATCCAAAGTGACACAAAAAACATCACAATTGCTGTGAGTCACCTGGTAAACCTTCCTACTAAACTCGCAGGCAACCAGATCAACAGGGGCACGAAATTTTCATGCACCATCAAGGTAGAACCTCACAGGGGAAGTAATTAAACATTCCTCTTTATTTAGACATTCTTAGGTATGCTCAGTTATCAATGAAAGCTTTCTTATCTTGCTCCCTCTCACACTGGGTTTTCTGCTCTGACCCATGTCACAGGCGCAGAAGCCTGACTGCAAGGAGCTGATGTGAAGCCACCAGCACTGCAGGAAACCAGACAGCATTTGTCTTGCTGCAGTAGCTGTCATAATGTAAAAGAATCCTGGAGAAACGGACACAGCAGCTTTTCATGTTTTCCTACCAGCACTACAGTGCTGTTTACTAACCTGCATCTGTTTGCTCTCCAAAGGATTCCTGTACGGAACCATAGTGCAATGGTATCTCTCAGCTCATCCCAACCACGGCTCCGAAACGATGAATAAGCCCCCGAGCAAACGAAGCAGGGGAAGCCAGACAGGTGGTAAGCTTTGGTCACTAATTCTAAATAGGAAGAATTGTCATCACCCATGAAAACACAGCATCCCAGGAATGTTAGATGTGAATGTTAGACTCCCCTCACCTGCAGAAGTTGAGCCACTTCCACACAAACAAGAATGAAACAATCTTCTTGAAATGATAGCTATCAACTCTTTATTCACCATCCCCAATGGA
The DNA here is from genome assembly GCA_015227895.2 of Colaptes auratus. Lineage (NCBI taxonomy): Eukaryota > Metazoa > Chordata > Aves > Piciformes > Picidae > Colaptes > Colaptes auratus. The sequence continues at coordinate 48,139,630 of CM026887.1, forward strand.
TCATCATTGCTGCAGCCTCTGTGAATCACAGATGAAGGCCTGACTCCACAGTGAGAGCAGGAATAAATACTCTTTACAACACCTCATATCAAAGACCTCCAAGAGTCCCCTAAAGGTCATCCTGCTCACTCTGGTTCTATTCCTAAGCAAATCAACAACAGACACCTTGTCTGTACTAGCACTTTTGACTCCTAACACAAAACTCACTCCTGTTTGAGGTCATGTATGAAAGCATTCCCTCCCCAACACATTTTGACAGCATTTGGAGTTCAGCCCTGGTGGAATAGGAAACGATTTTAGCAGCTTGCTACTTAATGACTCCATTTACCCCACGTGCAGAAAGCCTGTGGGGGTAAGCACAACATCCTGATGGACATCTAGATCTTGGATTAAGCATATAATCAAACTAAGTACTTGATACAAACCTGGCAGCGAGGAGTCAGCCATCCCAACCAAAGTCTACTTAGCAACTGAGCTTGATTATTTTTTTTTTAGTTTCCAAGATAAACAGAACTAATTTTTAACTGAAGCAGAACCGAGGCCAGCCAAGCATTGGGCGGAAGTGCAGAAAGCTCTAAACTTCTCTCTAGAATAATGTGAATGTAGAATCTGAGTCACACTGCAATTTCTGAACACACTGCTCCTGTTTCCAGCAAGAGCCACGAGATGCACACACAACAATTTGAAGTAACACTCCCACAGAGCTCAGCAGTCTGGATCTTAATGACTCCTTGGAAGTTTTAGGATTTTTTCCTGGGTTCTTTATTTGTGATGACTGAGATGCTTGTGAACATTCTAAATATCACAGAACTGTCAGGGCTGGATGGGACCTCAAGGATCATCTAGTTCCAACCCCCCTGCCATGGGTAGGGACACCTCAATGTGTGTTTTAATGTGCAAAGCACAACAAACACAACTTTTCTAACCAATTTAACACAGAGATTATGTAGCATACATCTGGAGATCCAAATAATCAACTTATCCAAACACCCATCAGGAACTCACAACCCAAAGAAGTCCTCACAAAGTGCAAGCCAAAGCAACAAACTAGGGGTACTCCAAAATAAGACAGCAGAGAGAAGTAAGCAGCAGGAAAAAAACAACCAAGTCATAGATAATTATCTGTAATAAAAAGCATAAGAGTCCTCCTTCCACTGTGCTTTACAAGGAACTATAGCAAATAGAAGCCATCAGGCTGCTACCTTCACCCTGTGCACACACACATATATGCAAGGCTGTATTTGGAATACATTTAATACAGATTGTGAGCCCTCTTCAATGAAATATCAAAGCCAGTAACTCACAAGCCAAACAGCCTCCTTAGTGACTGCACTGTAGGTATGATTTACATCAAAGCACCAACAGCTTCTCCATGGTTTTGATAGGTGTCTCAGTTTAGAGCCAGCCAGAGGGCTCTGTTCCCTCTTCCAAAAGGGGCAGAACACAATGGACTGGGTAGGCTTGGGAAGTTTCAATGGAAATGCTATTCATAACTACATAAAACAGTACAAAGCATATAAAATACACAAAATCCATAGTCTGGGTTTAACACAGAAGCTCATTAAGCCAAAGCTTCACACAAACTTCCCTCTAAACCAGGCCAACAAACCCAAGACTTCATGTGCCCCCGCCCCCATCTCCCATACCAAACCATTGTGACACAGCTAAAATGTGGCTTGGCAGCTCCAGGCCCCAATGAGGCTGCTCCAGGCCTAACTGGCAGCATTGCCAAGGCCAGCACCAGGCCTCCTCTGCAAGAGGTAACAGCCTGTGCATCCTCCTGGGAGAAGAGACCTGATTCTGCAGCCAGGTTTACATGGATGCAGGACTCATGGGGATGAAATACACCTTCCAGTCCACCTCCTGGATTTCTCTAGCCTCAGGAGGTCTTCAACTTTATGATTTCTTAAAGGCACTCCAGCCTCAAACCGCCACAACAGATCATTACTAATTAGCTTCCAACCAGTTAAAAAATGAGTTATTACCACTGGACTTACCCATGATGGTTAAAGCTGTGGCCTTGGTAAAGTCTTCTTTCATGGATTCTATTATTTCAAGGTTAGCACCATCCAAGCTGCATCTATTTATGGTTCCATTTCCTGAACTGATCCAGTAAAGCTTGTTCTCCCCATAATCTATTGATAGCCCTGTAATGAATGGATTCAATTTTAACTGTGGCTGGAACGGATACTGTGCATTTAGTCCTAAGCTCTTTGTGTAACAGAAGTGTATATAGGCACAAAAAAGCACACAGTTGTGGTAGCTCTCCACTCAAACTTAAAAAAAACCCAATACAGTCAAGAAAACTAAACTAACTTGGCCATTTATAGTGGAGAAAATAATCCATGCCTTTAAAAAGATCTCTGCTTTTATTTCTCTACAGCACCTACAGCAATCAGCCAGTGAAAGAGCATTAGCAGACAATGGGCAACTGCTTAAACGAACTGGGGCCCTACGCGAGGTCATTAACCACTAGCAAATGCAAAGCAGAAGCTAGCATTTGTGTTCTAAAAATTACAAATGGATAGACTTAGAAAACAGGCCAGGTGCTGTGGTTCAGAAGGATGAACAGTCTGCTCTCTCCCTACATGCTCAGAATGCAGAAATGCCAACCCTAAGACCGGTTTACCGTGGATTCATAGTGTTGATTTTCTTTCATAGGGAACTGATGCCACGATCAGTTCTTTGAAGTTAGAAGCAAGAAGGCCACAGAAATACAAGTGCTTGCAGAACAAGCTGCTAAGTGAATAAAGCCTGTGATTTTCTGCAAGTAAGAGCAAAGAACTAAGAGATAATACAATTGAGACTTCCATGATCCGCTCAAAATGCTCAAGTAAGTGTAGCAGGAGATTTGCCACAGTGCAATACACTTGCCATGGTGACAATACCTGCCACAACGATTTGCTTTGGCACTAGGACATTTCTGATGTTAGGTATGCAGCAGAAAGACGCCAAAACCTACTGCATTTCATACCACAGGTCAATCACAGAACCTCTTACTTCTCTGGAGCTCCAGGATTACAAATGCAGAGGTTTCATCTCACTGCAGTAAAATTATTTTCCACTCCAGATTTCCAGCTTCAATGCTGGCAATACAGAGACTCTGCCTAAGTGTGCTGCTGATAACACCAGCAAGAATTAAACCCAAATTAATTACAGAGAAGTGTGGCACATTTTCCTAGAATCTAGAATGGCTCAGGCTGGAAGGGACCTCAGAGCTCATCTCCTCCAATCTCCCAACCATGGGCAAGGACACCTCTCAACTACACTCATGCTCAAGGCCTCAGCCTAGCACAGGAATCTTTCCAGGAGTGTGGAGGGACCATGCTATGAGTTAGTCCCTGGAGGTGTTCAAAGCCTTGGGTTACAAAGGTACTATGCAAGCATAAAAGTTTCCTGATGGTGAGATAAGCATTTGCTTTGCTCTGCTCTGTAGTTCTGGCTGCCACCAGCCAGCTCCCTGGTTTCAGCATGGCAGATCCATGGGGCTGCTATGAATGCAGTCTACAGAGCAATTACAGTGTTATCTTGTCAGCTTCCCTGCTTCTTCAGGCACCAAACTGGGGTATTCCAATTACACAGCAGCCAGCGACAGGAATCACATTCCCATTTCCTTCTACTCAAGCCTACCACACTTTTCCTCCCAAAACATTCCCCTGCTGTATTATTCCACCTTGGTGGAAACATTCTATTGCTACTGCTGTCAGTGAGTGTGCATTTTACTTTTGCCAGGATTTGTCCTGTGGTTACCAATGAAAATAGTTTACTTACTGGTCATGAGCATCACAGACACTCACAACACATTCCAGTGTGGGTGACTTATGTTCCAGCTGCCAAAGTCAGCCTGAACACATGGATTGTAAAATCCTGGCCTCAAAGGACTCTGCTGTGCTTTAAAATAAAACAAAGACAAAAAAATAGTCCCCTGACCAGGCCATCACAGCTTCCACATGCATTTGGCCACAACAACCCCAGGCAGTGCTACAGGCTGGGGGCAGAGTGGCTGAGAGCAGCCAGGCACAAAGGGACCTGGGGGTACTGGTTGACAGTAGCTGAACACGAGCCAGCAGTGTGCCCAGGTGGCCAAGAAGGCCAATGGCATCCTGGCCTGCATCAGGAACAGTGTGGCCAGCAGGAGCAGGGAAGTCATTCTGCCCTGTGCTCAGCACTGCTTAGGTCACACCTTGAATCCTGTGTCCAGTTCTGGGCCCCTCAGTTTAGGAAAGATGTTGAGCTGCTGGAAGGTGTCCAGAGAAAGGCAACAAAGCTGGGGAGGGGGCTGGAGCACAGCCCTGTGAGGAGAGGCTGAGGGAGCTGGGGCTGCTTAGCCTGGAAAAGAGGAGGCTCAGGGGAGACCTTATTGCTCTCTCCAACTCCCTGAAGGGAGGTTGTAGCCAGGTGGGGGGTTGGTCTCTTCTCCCAGGCAGGCAGCACCAGAACAAGAGGACACAGTCTCAAGCTGTGCCAGGGGAGGTTCAGGCTGGATGTTAGGAAGTTCTTCATAGAAAGAGAGATTGGCCATTGGAATGTGCTGCCCAGGGAGGTGGTGGAGTCACCATCACTGGAGGGGTTTAGGAAGAGACTGGATGGGGTGCCTGGTGCCATGGTTTAGTTGATGTGGTGTTGGGTGATAGGTTGGACTTGATAATCTCGAAGGCCTCTTCCAACCTGGTTAATTCTATTCTGTTTCCCCCTTCCCTTACTCACATTTCCCTAAACATTCTACTATTTAGAAAGAACACCACTGGGAGTTCTTCTGCCAGTTCATCTACAGAGATTCCAATCTTAAAGCCATACAGGCAATGAGCTCTTCACTTCCACCAACAGATCATAAAGTTTGATATTTCAATTTGCTGCATTCCTGAAGGTCAGGGAAAAGAACAGCACAGAGACAGTATTTGGACTTTGAATCACTAAGGTGGGAAATGTGAACCCAAAGTTTTTGTTTTAACTGTCTATGGCTGATCACAGGTGAAAAAACAGCACTTAATATTAGAGAAGTCTTAAGTTTGTTTCTCTGCTAAATGCACATCCAGACCTAAGAGAGAACTCCTTTTAAACAAACAAAATACATTGCAGATAAAAACCTCAAGGCCCAGTCTCCAGAACAACTACAACAATTGTGTTTGGAGATTTCGTTTCCTATTCACAAGAAAAATAAACTACATTACAAAGGCTACTGAAGTAGAATCAAGCTGGAAAATGAAACAGGTAAAGCAGCAAATAGGGCTGCACCATAACCATCAGCAGAATGCTTTGCTCAGAAGAAAGGCGTGAGCTCTGTTTAAAAAAGTATATACAAACAACCCAAACACACAAAGCCAAACAAAACCAACCACAACACCCCCAACAGCAACAAAACCCCAGACAACACCCTCCTCCCCCAGCAATTCTGGAGTGCTTGGACCACAGCTGAGGCGGTGAGCCAGCACTTCTATGCACACTGCCTCAAAGCTGCCCGAGAGCACAATGCTCCCGCAGCTACCAAGAGCCATGCCCTTGTAAACAATCCAGCAGGTGCACGGGGGCAGAGCTTTGTAACAAACAGCTGCTCAGCTGACAATAAGTTCAATGACCAAATGATCTCCCTCAGAAAGTACAGAGGGAATGCTGAATGCCTAAGAATGCACTCCAGTGGAATGCCACTCACTGACTCCCTTTCTGGCTCACGTGTGCCAGGAAGTACAGGAGAACAAATGAAAAAGGTATTTACCAACAGGGTCCTTCTGGTTCTGAAAGAGAATTTTGCTGTTGCTGCCATCCATGTTTGCCATGTTAATTGTGTTACCATCTGTCCAGTAGAGCTTACTGAAGAAGAAAATGAACATGTTTACCACGTAGCTTTGTGCACACAGCATTTTTACCACATCAGCAGCGGAAACATTCCTATGTCTAGAGGCAGGCAGCGCCTGCCAGGCCTGGTGATAGGGTTTAACCAAGGGGAGCCCTGGCAGGGAGCAGTACTCAGTTTCTCAGCAAAATCTCTCCCAAAGCATGCATTTACTTGAAGTCTGAAATCTCTGAGCAAAGAAGAAATGTTCTGCTGAGCTTCGCTGTGGGTGATGTCTTACCCTTTCCCGGGGTGGACTGCCAGGCACTGGGGTTTATCGATGCCGTGGATGATGGAGGTTTTCAAGGAGCCGTCCAAATGCGCCACATTAATCTGGGTTTCATCGAATTCCGAGCTAATCCAGTAGAGGTTTCGCGAGATCCAGTCCACTGCAAGGCCTCTGATACTCTGGGTATCTGCAGAAAGTGGAAGCAGTTGTAGTGTGGATGCTATTTCTGGATTGCTCTGGGTGCAATCATCAGGCAGGAGCTGACACTCAGAGCATTTTGCTGCTTACAAGAGCATTGATTGCTCAGGGAGCTGTTACGAAGTGCTGCTCGTTGAGGGGTTTTTTCAAAGGGATGAGGATGTAGAAGAAGCCTGCCTCCACTGGAAGTTCAACAATCCCATTTAACACACATCAGTGCTACTCATGATGTAAAAGCAAGGTTCAGGCTTCTTTGTTGGGCTGTGCTTTGTCTACTGAACATTCAGTGGCTTTCCAAAAGACAACTATGCTGAAATGTCAAAGATTTAGACTCTAGAAGCAGGAAGGCTCTCACAGAATGTCTGAATTAAAATCACTGCTCTACAGCACAGCTATGCAGTGGATAGTCAGCCAAGAAGCTTTGTCACTGAAGAAGTTGTTTGGGTTTCTGTCTGAAGGCTTTGAAGACTCCACACTCAGTCCTCCGCTTTCCAGGAACTGGCTGTGCATCTGTCAGCCAGGGGGAATCAGTGAGTAAATCGCTGGTGCATGCAGCTTTTGGTGCTCCTGCTGAGCTGCCTGGATCTCAGCCATGGGCTTTCTCACGTTTACTCTTCCAATTCTCTCCCCCATCCCACTCTGAGGAGTGAGTGGCTCTCTGTGGGCTGGCTACCTTCTGTGGTTAAGCCACAAAACCAGAGGTAGAAAACTGTTGAGTAAGATAGGATTAATGTGGTAGCTTGACAAGCACCTTTGCAGGTGACAGCCATCCTTGCAAGCTATTGATTAAAACCGTGTCAGTACTTCTTAACATTCGCTTCAAATGCTGGAAATGAAATCAGTAGCTGGATAGCAAGATGCCACTCTGCCTTGGCAGAGCAATGGCTCACACTGGCCATCTCTGTAGATCAGGAAACAGGCCAGGGGAGATCAATGATTTCATTCCAGCTGATAGTTTGTACCCTATCTCTATGCAACTTCCACTGACAGAGTTATTGCCATTGACAAACTGCCGTGGATGTGGCTGGAACTGGCTTGCACCAGGAAGTCTGCCAGCTTTGAGAATGCAGCAGGAGTTACTGAATGCATAGTCTTGACCCATTTTGAACTGATCCCCTGCCTTTTTGGGCTGTTTTGGTTGGAGGAACTAGTCAGTAATCATTTCATACTCTTAAGAAGATTAAAGCTTGACTTTGGCATCTTTGTGACATTGGCATAAGACTTCACCCAACCAGAATCCCACAAGGATGTGCTTACAAAGCTTCCCATGAAGTACTATAAAAATACAACTGCTAGCAAGTGAGATCATTCACACACAAGCAGTGGACTTTGGGATCTTTTGAGGGGGCAGAGAATCAGTCTTGTGAATGTTGTACAGAAGTTCCACCTAGCACAGAAAAAAAGCAAACAACAACAAAGCCCCAACAAAACTGCCATAAGACAAAGAGCATGGAAGAATGCTGGCAAGCAAACACACACAGGAGAGGTTTGTTAAGTTTCTTGACAAGTGCTCTGAATTTTCCCTGCACAGTTTATACACTAAACCATGGGGTTTTTCTGCTACCATTTAAAAACAACAACTCTTTCTCTCTCTGGTAGCTCAATTCATGGTGTAAGGAAGAGCTCTAAGACTCACTCTAAGCATTGTTCCTGTTGCTGGGTCTGAAAACATCTCCAGTTGTTAGTAAAGTTGTCTCTGAGAAAGCAGAGGAGAGCAACCAGACTGGGGAGGGGGCTGGAGGGAAAGTCTTATGAGGAAAGGCTGAGGGAGCTGGGAGTGTTGAGCCTGGAGGAGACTTAGAGGGGACCTTACCACACTCTACAACTACCTAAAAAGAAGCTGTCAGGTGGGGGTCAGGCTCTCTCCCAGGCAGCTTGTGACAGGATGAGAGGGCATGGCCTGAAGCTGTGCCAGGGGAGGTTTAGGTTGGCTATTAGGAAGCACTTCCTCATGGAAAGGCTGATCAGGCACTGGGATGTGGAGCCCAGGGAGGTGGTGGAGTCACCATCACTGGAGGTCTTAAGAAAAGCTTGGCTGTGGCACTTGGTGGCAGGGTTTAGCTGGTGTGGTGGTGTTAGGTCACAGGCTGGATTGATGACCTCAGAGGTCTTTTGCAGCCTCAGTAATTCTGTAATAAGAACTTGCACACCCGTGTTTCATCATGCTCAGGACACCTTTCCCCTTGAAGCACCACTTCTCCTTCAACGTTGCACTACCTACCTCTCGCAATGATGGTCTCCAGGCCCGTCCCGTTGATGAAGGCCCTCTTGATGGTCTGCGTTTTGACGTCGGTCCAGTACAAGCGCTCCTCCGCGGCGTCAAAGTCTATGACAGTCACCTCGTCGATGTCGGGGACGGTGAAGGCTGTGATGAAGTTGAAGTAGGGGGTTCTCTATGTCCACTCCCCGGATCTCGGAGCGCCGTGCATAAAGCAGGAATTTCTTCCTTTCTGTTCAAAACCAGGGAAATATCACTCCTCAGCCTCTCCAGAACACAGCCACCAGGAGGCCAAGGCAGCCAAGGCCACTCTGCACCACATTGCTCTGTCCAGTTCAATTTAAGAAGAACACTGAGGCTCTTGAAGGTGTCCAGAGAAGGGCAACGAGGCTGGGGAGGGGTCTGGAGCACAGCCCTGTGAGGAGAGGCTGAGGGAGCTGGGCTTGCTTAGCCTGGAGAAGAGGAGGCTCAGGGGAGACCTTCTTGCTCTCCACAACTACCTGAAAGGAGGTTGTAGCCAGGAGGGGGTTGGTCTCTTCTCCCAGGCAAGCAGCACCAGAACAAGAGGACACAGTCTCAAGCTGTGCCAGGGGAAGTCTAGGCTGGAGGTGAGGAGAAGGTTCTTCACGGAGAGAGTTGTTAGCTGTTGGAATGTGCTGCCCAGGGAGGTGGTGGAGTCACCGTCCCTGGAGGTGTTCAAGAGGGGACTGGACGTGGCACTTGGTGCCATGGTTTAGTTGTCAGGAGATGTTGGGTGACAGGTTGGACTTGATGATCCTTGAGGTCTCTTCCAACCTTGGTGATTCTATGATAACACCTTCATTCTGGATGCTGGACATCATGCTGCCACACCACTAACTCACCATGCCCTTGGGAATGGCTAAGCAAAACTGACTAAGTGTCTAAAATTTATCCCATGTGTCCCAATCCAAAAAGTGCTGCTTCAGTTTTACATCCCTACAGGCACTGACAGGAGGAGGTGCCATGGGAACTGAAGGGAAAACTTTGTCCCTGTGAGGGTTACAGAGCCCTGGAGCAGGCTGCCCAGAGGGGTTGTGGAGTCTCCTGCTCTGGAGACTTTCCAACCCACCTGGATGTGTTCCTGTGTGACCTGCCCTGGGTGACCCTGCTCTGGCAGGGGGTTGGACTGGATGATCTCTGGAGGTCCCTTCCAACCCCTCCCATTCTGTGATTCTATGGTCCCAGGGGAAGAGTATCTCTGTAACAGGGCAGATTTTCAACCAGTAGAACTCAGAAGGGCTTTCATGACGTCCCTGTGAGCAGTGAAAGGCAAAGGAACTCCTTGATCACTGTAATTTAGACATCCCTAAATGAACAGTGGCCACACATTAAAGCCAAACTAGAACTCTTTTTATCCCACAAGTCAACATGAGTGGAGCAAATGCCTGTGAAGGAACAGTAAAGGTAACTCTCTTCCCTGGCTGTCTCCTTCATAGGACAAAATGTTTGTATTTCCCCAGTGTCATTAATCAGCACTGAACAGAGCAATGTGGTGTGAGGATTTACAGATACCAGACACAATTATTTGACATTTGGAGGCTTCTGTAGCTTAAGTGTTTATAGGAAAGGTTTATGAACTCCCCTGCAAGGCTGCATGTCTAATGTTTACTTTTCATTTCCTTAATCCTTGCAGCAAATGAAACCAAGGCAGCTCCAGAGGAGCAGGTAGAGATTTAAGCTATTAAGCAGCCCTTTGTTATTCAGCTTCCCTGACTCATCACTTTCTGATGATGCTCTTTACAGTATAACCCTCTCTGTTTCCCAAAGATATTTTTCTTTGCTAGCACACCGTGCACAAAAGCAAGAGGAAAACCAGCTGTGGTAGTAACTAGCACAGCTCCACACCCCTCAGATGTCAGAAGCGTTTAGCAAGTCTCCGGGAGGAGCTGTCCCTCTACGACAGAAAAGCGGAAAGGAAGCGCAGGGGGTGTCTTTAGGAGGCTGGCTTTGACTTGCTCCAGCTCCAAATTCTACACCAAACACAACTGTCAGGATGTGGGGTGGTTGGGGGGGAACTTACCAAAGCAGGTCTTCTTGTCTGGAGATAGTTTCATCAGATGTGGACAGGCACATGCAGCACTTCTGTTGTGATTGATCAGACACATGTGGGAGCAGGGCCCTCTGCCCTCGTTAGCAGCACAGGGGTTGGGAGCTGGAAGGGAATCATGGAATGAACCAAATAGAACAAACACCTGTTGAAACCAAGGTTTGCTACCTTGCTGAGAAAGTGGTGACAGCTCTGCTGGAAGACAAACCCAGCCTGGCTGGACTGGTCCTCTAAGCACCTTCCCCCAGGTACCATCCAGCTCTGGCCCACGCAGGCTTTTTTCTGACATGCTGGGGTGGCTTTTGCTAGAACAGCCACAGAAATCCTCACTGCAGCTGTGTGAAGCCACTGGTTAAATTCTCCTAGTGAGGATTTTGCAGTCTGTTTGCAGATGAGAGCACAGAGGGCACTGTCAGCCAGTTTGCTGATGACACCAAACTGGGAGGAGTGGCTGACAACCCCTTAGGCTGCACTGCCACACAGCCAGACCTGAACAGGATTGGGAAAGGAGAAACTGAAAGAAATCCAACAAGAACAAGAGTAGGTAGAGTCCTGCATCTGGGAAAGAACAACTCCAAAGACCAGCATAGGCTGGGAGCTGATCTGTTGGAGAGGAGCTCTGGGAAAAAGGACCTGGGGGTCCTGGTGGACAGCGGGATGCCCATGAGCCAGCAATGTGCCCTTGTGACCAAGAAGGCCAAGGGCAGCCTGGGCTGGATCAGAAGAGCTGTGGTGAATAGGTCCAGAGAGGTTCTCCTGCCCCTCTGCTCTGCCCTGCTGAGGCCACAGCTGGAATATTGTGTCCAGTTCTGAGCCCCTCAGTTCAAGAAAGACCTCAGGGGAATTGCTTGAGAGAGTCCAGCACAGAGCCATAGAGCTGCTGCAGGCAGTGGAACATCTCCCTGTGAGCACAGGCTGAGGCAGCTGAGGCTTGGAGCAGAGGAGCCTGAGGGCTGCCCTCATTGCTGGGGATCAAGATGTGCAGGGCTGGAGCCAGGCTCTGCTCAGGGAGGTGCAAGGACAGCACAAGGGGCACTGGGGGCAAGCTGCAGCAGAGGAGGTGCCATGGGAACAGAAGGGAAAAGTTTGTCCCTGTGAGGGTGGCAGAGCCTGGAGCAGGCTGCCCAGGGAGGTTGTGGAGTCTCCTTCTGTGGAGGCTTTCCAGCCCCACCTGGATGTATTCCTGTGTGCCCTGCCCTGGGTGACCCTGCTCTGGCAGGGGGCTGGAGTGGGTGACCTCTGGAGGTCCCTCCCAACCCCTTCCACCCTGTGACTCTCTGATTTTTAGCCTTTACATGTAGAGAATTGTACATTCCTGACCACAGCACATGAGGGAATGGAAAGTGTTCATCAGCTGAGGATCTGAGCACCCAATTTTTGTATGTATGTATGTGTATCTTTTCCTGAAGAAGCAAAGCTTGGATGGTGAACAGTTCTTGGTGAATCCAGTGCTCCCTGCCACTTTGATCTGTCTCCCAGCATGGTAGCTGCAGAGCTAACCTGCAGAGCCTATCTGAAAAAGCAAGCCAAAGTATTTCTGCTTTTCTGCAAGTCAAACCCCTCCTAGGTGCAGCTGCTCTCAAGTCACTTCCCACAGCGCACTGAGTGAATAGGATGTGTAACAACAGCTTCCACGAGCAGAAAGGAGGCTGAGTGCAGAAGCACCTTTGCCTTACAGAGCCTAGGATGATCTTCATTGAGTACTGCACACACAGCTCCAGAGCACTCCTGAAGAGACTCTTGAGGCATAAATGAATGCTGATTCTTCCCTTTGCTAAGGAAAAAATAAACCACAGAACCCTTTAGAAACACCACAGTGATGAGAAAGGCAATGGGAATGACTAACCTGGAAAGACAACCTTATAATTAACAAAACCAATTAGTTCAGAATATATTCCTCCAACGCTGTGCTAGGCTGTAATGGCAGTAATTAGGTAACTAGGGAAAGCTGATGGATTAATTTCCTTGAGAAATAAATTGAGCTCAGACTCAGGCACTAAAAGTCAAAGACTCAAAGCTTTGCTCCACTGAATCATTCTTCCTCAGCCATGTGTGCTTCCTTAATATCATCCCTCAGCTCCTCAACCCTTTAGCTACCAACTTGTCTGCAGGAAGAATGAAGGTCAGTGAAATTCAGCACTCTACCAAAAAACCCCAAACCAAACACAAGCCTTTACAGTTCCCTGAAGCCTCTCCCCATGTGCCCCTTTCAAGGGCTGGCAGTGCTGGGTGCCCCTCTGCACTCCCACAGCCTTTGCAGCTTGTCCTGCTGCTCCAAGGGCTACTCCAGACAAGCCTCCCATGCCCTCTGTGTCAGCTCTATTAGACCTCCCACAAGTCAGCTGGACCAATAAGCTTAAAGACATTTGCTCATGGTTGATGACTTAATATCTTCTTTTGCTAATGGACAATGCTAAACACCTTCTTATGCTTATGCCTATCCTTATTTCCTTCTCTCTTTCCCCAAAATTACAGCAGAAAAATGTTTATTTTACATCACCACTTTCCTTGGCTCTGGGTGTTTAATCAGTCCACAATTTCCCATGCAAGATAACAGATGTGAAGCTGGGGAAAAGAGACTGAAATGAAGAAGGTTCCAGGCCTCCTCCAAGACAAAAATGAATAATTAATAGGCTATTAATAACAGTAAATATGTCATCTAGCCCTCTGAACCACACATCAAAAAGGAAGCTTTAATTTAGGGTTTTGACAACGTTCTGAAGGAGATCAGAGAATCATTTAGGTCTTAAGAGATCTCAGGAGATTATCCAGTGATTAACCTCTTGCATTTATGGCATTGCTGAGAGTGCTGCAGTGAGACTCAGGATTCAGTCATGTGTTTCCCAAACACTGCTCCCTTTATTTGCCAATGCAAAGCAGCAATTTCAGTGGAACTTCAACCTCTTTTTAGCCACACAACTGCCTCTCACAAGGATCTATTTAGGGCTTGGGAATAATAATCCTCATCTTGCCTCTCTGTGCAAGCAGTGCACTGTGCTCTTCTGCACCAGAGCTGCTGAGTATGGAATTCAGGCAGAAGAGCATAGAGACAAAAACAAAAGCAAAGGCCTTTCAGTTTAGCTGTGGGTAAAAGTGTGCTGTAAGCATCACCCAAGAGGAGAGAGTACGACTTAGCTACTCCCTGTCCATGTCACAATTCCTTTCAGAGATCATGGGATACCAAACTGGGGGTGCTGCAAAGCAGACACAGCTGTTTGCACATGCATGCACATGTGGAGCAGTAAGCTACCACGACAGCACAGCTGTGTCTACATATAGATAGAGAGAGATACACACATCCTTCCCTATTGTCACACTGCTGGCACCCAGTAAGAGCTAAGCTCCTCTTGACTTTCCAACAGCACCTAGTTCTCTTGCAGGCAAACAGCCAGGCTACTGCTCTCACTCTCCAAAACCTGGCTCTTACTTCCCTCTGCCAGGTCTAACACTTCCTCTGGGAAGCTCTTCTGGGAATAACTTCACAGCCATTCCCTGCTCACCTCCTCCCTGCCACTCCTGATTTCACAGCCTGCCATCACACAGCAGCCTGCCTATAAGCTGTATTTCAAGCAGCAGCAGCTTACCTGCCCGCATACAAAACCCTTTTCCGCACTCTTGATCAGGCTGTCAGCTTCCCTGGCTATCTGTTCTGTGATCTGCACACAGCATTCAAGCCATGGCAGTGACAGGGATTTACACAGCATCACATTGCCCTCTCTGTGGTTCTTTATTCTTGTCCTAATCATTTCCACCAATATCTTTCCCTTTTGATCACAGCCACTCACAGAAGTGGCATTTTCACCAACTGGCCAGCCTTTTGCATGATTCAATTGATTTCCAGTGCTGATTACTTGTCAATCCACCTCCCTTGCAGTCCTGTGCACTGATGCCCATGTATCACTGTCATCACACTGCTGCTTGACTGCTCTCTCTCTCATTCTTCAAACAAAATGGAGGGGGGGGAGAGGGTTGGCCAGCAACCTTTAAAATACTCACTCAGACATTCTAGCACCAGCTAACAAATGAACAGTTTCCCCTGCCCCCTTTGAATATGCATTCACTAAGGACCTACTTACCCTCCACATTACATTCATCTTGAATCTGTCCCTTCATGGCATCAGATTTTAGCCTGGCAGAGTCTGTCTCTTGTACTTGAATGGTGCCCATCATGGCTAAGTTCTGCCCACACCTGCACACCCATGCACCATGGTTACATCAGAAGGACTGTCCTGAGCAAGCTGGCATTCCAGCTCCTGTGGAGAAGTTCTGAGCTCTGTTCTCCAGGAAGAGGTTTGGAAATGTTCAGCAACACTCTGCCCTGCTGAGACCACACCTGGAATATTGCATATCCAGTTCTGGGCTCCTCAGTTCAGGAGGGACAGGGAGCTGCAGGATAGAGCCTAAGGGAGGGCTACAAGGATGCTGAAGGGACTGAGCACTGCCTGGGGAGGAGAGGCTGAGAGCCCTGGGGGTGGTTAGTCTGGAGAGGAGAAGGCTGAGAGGGGATTTAATAAATGTCTCTAAATACCTGAGGGCTGGGGGGCAGGAGGGAGGGCACAGGCTGTGCCCAGTTGCACCCTGTGACAGGACAAGGGACAATGGATATAAACTGCAGCACAGGAGGTTCCACCTCAACATGAGGAAGAACTTCTGCACTGTGAGGGTCACAGAGCCCTGGAACAGGCTCCCAGAGAGGTTGTGGAGTCTCCTTCTCTGGAGACTTCCAGACCCATCTGGATGTGTTCCTGTGTGACCTGTGCTGGATTCTATGGTCCTGCTCTGGCAGGGGGTTGGACTGGATGATCTCCAGAGGTCCTTTCTAACCTCTAATCCCCTGAGAGCCTGTAATACCGTAACAGCAGCTTCCTGTCCTCTGCTTTGCTTGTAACTTTATTCCAAACATCAGTGTAGCTCTAGTTTTATCAAAACAAAAAATCTCCAAGCATCCTTCCAACAAAGTAACTGCAGAAGTTTAATTGGGACCATTTTGTTCTACTCATCATCCTACCACAGCCTTTCATTGCTACTTCAGATAACCACCTCCTCCTCGCTTCACATCAAATGAAGTCCAGCAGCTGACTCAGCAAACCACCATGCAACAGAACTTGCCAATTATTTCCATCAACATTTATGATTCCCAAGCCAGGGATGCAGGAGCTTTGAAAGTCTCAACACCTGGAAAGTCAGAGAAGGAGAAACTCTAAAGCCCACCAAAGAAGTCTTGTTTTGATGGCAGAGGTGGCCCATTTGGAGAAGTAACTGATAGTGCTACCAACAGGATGGTGTCAGGAGGAAGTCACAGCAAAATCTCAGCCTGGAGAAGAGAAGGCTCCAGGGAGACTTCAGAGCTGCCTGCCAGGACCTGAAGGGATCCTGCAGGAAGGCTGCAGAGGGACTTTTGCTGAGGGTGTCTAGAGACAGGCCAAGGGGGAATGGTTGGAAGCTGAGGCAGAGCAGGGTTAGAGTGGAGCTGAGGAAGAAGTTCTTCAGCAGCAGGGTGCTGAGACTCTGGCCCAGGCTGCCCAGGGAGGCTGTGGCTGCCTGCTGCCTGGGGGTGTTGCAGGCCAGGCTGGATGAGGCCTTGGGCAGCTGAGTGTAGCTGCGAGGTGTCCCTGGGCATGGTGGGGAGGGTGGAGCAGATGAGCTCTGAGGTCCCTTCCAGCCTGAGCCATTCTAGATTCGAAGAAAATGTGTCACACTTCTCTATAATTAATTTGGATTTAATTCTTGCTGATGTTATCAGCACCACACTCAGGCAGAGTCTCTGTGTTGCCATCAATGAAGCCAGAAAGCTTAGTGTGGAAAACAATTTTACTCCAGTTAAATAAAACCTCTGCATTTGTAATCCTGGAGCTCCAGAGAAGTAAGAGGTACAGTTATACCCTAGGGAGATAATAAGGTGTAACTAATGGCCTGCTCTGTGATTTCCTTCTTGGGCCCTATGAGTCTTCGCAGCTATGAGCACTAAAATCAGTGAAAACTTTCTTGACTACATATTTAACATCTGGCTGAAAGATTCAGAGAGGAAATCTTTTGATGCTTCAGCTGGGATTATAAGAAATTCATTAAGGCTTTTACCTATGCCAGAGAAAAGGCAAAGCTGTCTCAGGGAGCTGTGTCCTTGCAGGTTCCTGCATTGTTCATTAGGAATTCAATAGAAGATTTATCTATTTATCAGACAGATAAAATCTGGACAGTTTTCATTCTCCAGATCAACACAGTTTTATCTTATAGCAGCTGAAGAGTACTAAATACACAACTCCTGTTGGACTATCCACCTGCTGACAGAGCCTAGGCACTTGGCAGGAGTGTGCAGCAGTGCTCAGGTGTAAATAAATAGTTTCATAGTTTCATAGTTTCAGTTAGGGTTGGAAGGGACCACAAGGATCATCTAGTTCCAACCCCCCTGCCATGGGCAGGGACACTCTACCCTAGATCAGGCTGGACAGAGCCTCGTCCAGCCTGGTCTTAAACACCGCAAGGGACGGGGCCTCAACCACCTCCCTGGACAACCCATTCCAGGCCTTCACCACTCTCACGGTGAAGAACTTCCTCCTCACATCTAGCCTGAATCTCCCCACCTCCAGCTTCATCCCATTCCCCCTAGTCCTATCACTACCTGATAGTCTGAAAAGTCCCTCCCCAGCCTTCTTGTAGGCCCCCTTCAGATACTGGAAGGCCACAATGAGGTCACCTCGGAGCCTTCTCTTCTCCAGGCTGAACAGCCCCAACTCCTTCAGTCTGTCCTCATAGGAGAGGTGCTCCAGCCCTCTGATCATCCTCGTGGCCCTTCTCTGGACACGCTCCAGCACCTCCAGATCCCTCTTGTAATAGGGGCTCCAGAACTGGACGCAGTACTCCAGGTGGGTCTCACCAGAGCTGAGTAGAGGGGGAGAATCACCTCCCTTGACCTGCTGGCCACACTTCTCCTGATGCAGCCCAGGATCTGATTGGCTTTCCGGCTGCAAGTGCACATTGAGAGCTCATGTTGAGCTTCTCGTCCACCAGCACCCCCAAGTCTCTCTCCTCAGGGCTGCTCCCCAGCCAGTCACTGCCCAGCCTGTATTTGTGCCTGGGATTGCCTCGACCCAGATGCAGGACCCTGCACTTGGTCTTGTTGAAGCTCATGAGGTTGGCCTGTGCCCACCTCTCCAGCCTGTCAAGGTCCCTCTGGATGGCATCCCTTCCCTCCAGCGTGTCTGCTGCACCACACAGCTTGGTGTCATCAGCAAACTTGCTGAGGGTGCACTCAATGCCACTGTCCATGTCACCCACAAAGATGTTGAACAAGCCTGGTCCCAGGACTGATCCCTGAGGGACTCCGCTTGTCACTGGCCTCCACTGGGACATGGACCCATTGACAGCCACTCTTTGGGTGCGGCCATCAAGCCAGTTCCTTATCCATCTGGTGGTCCATCCATCAAACCCGTGTGTCACCAGCTTGGAGACCAGGCTGTGGTGTGGGACAGTGTCAAAGGCTTTGCTCAGGTCCAGGTAAACGACATCAGTTGCTCGCCCCTCATCTATTAATGCTGTCACCTGTTCATAGAAGGCCACCAGGTTTGTCAGGCAGGATTTGCCCTTGGCAAAGCCATGCTGACTGCTCCCAGTCACCTCTTCACTACTCTTCTGAGTCAGTAGTGCCTCCAGGAGGATCTGCTCCATGATCTTTCCGGCACAGAGGTGAGACTGACCGGCCTGTAGTTCCCTGGTTCCTCCTTCTTACCCTTTTTGAAAATGGGAGCAATATTTGCCCTTTTCCAATCTGTGGGGACTTCCCCAGTCTGCCATGACTTTTGGAATATAATAGAGAGGGGCTTAGCAACCTCATCTGCCAGTTCTCTCAGCACCCGTGGGTGTATCCCGTCGGGTCCCATGGACTTGAACACTTTCAGGTTCTTCAGATGATCACGAACCTGAGCTTCACTTATGAAGGGCAGTTCTTCCTCCCCATCCCTGGCATCATCTGCCATGACTCCAGAGTGTGGCTGGAGGCCCTTGCAGTGAAGACTGAGGTAAAGAAGTTATTGAGTACCTCAGCCTTGTCCACATCACTTGTGACCAATTCACCAGTTTCCTTTCTGAGGGGCCCACCCTTCCCTACTCTTCTTCTTGCCATTAATATACCTGTAGAAATTCTTAGTGCTCCCTTTGACCTCCCTGGCTAGCTTCAATTCAAACTCTGCTTTGGCTTTCCTAACCAGGCCTCTTGCTGCTCGGGCAGCTTCCTTATATACCCCCTGTTCTATCTGTCCTTCCCTCCACTGCCTGTAGAGTTTCTTTTTAAGTAATAGTGTGTCCAGGAGCTCCTTGTTCATCCAGGCAGGCCTCCTAGCGTTCTTCCCTGTTTTTCTCTTTGTTGGTATACATAGCTCCTGGACACAGAGGAGGTGGTCCTTGAATACTGACCAGCTGTCCTGGGTCCCTCTTCCCTCCAGGGCTTTGTCCCATGACACTGTGGCTAGCAGACTCCTGCAGCGATCGAAGTCTGCACGCCTAAAGTCTAGGGACATAAGCTTAGAATAGGTCCTCCTGATAGCCCTGAGGATATTAAATTCAACTGCTTCATGGTCACTGCAGCCAAGGCAGTCTCTGAGCCTCACATTGGTTACCAGCCCTTCCCTGTTGGTGAGAACAAGGTCCAGCAGAGCACCTTTTCTTGTTGGTTCCTCTACCATTTGGAGGAGGAAGTTGTCTTCTATGCAGTCCAGGAACATCCTGGATTGCTGGTGCCTTGCTGTGTTGTCCCTCCAGCAGATGTCAGGGTGGTTGAAATCTCCCATGAGGACCAGGGCTTGTGACCTGGAAGCCGCTTCTATTTGCCTGTAGAGGGCCTCATCTGCTTGGTTCTGCTGGTCAGGTGGCCTGTAGGAGACCCCCACAGTAATATCTCCTTCCCCTGTCTTGCCTTTAATTCTAACCCATATACTCTCAACCATCACATCATCCCTCCCCAGGTGGAGTTCTGCTGACTCCAGCTGATTCTTGACATAGAGGGCAACACCTCCTCCTCTCCTTCCCTGCCTATCCTTCCTAAAAAGCTTGTACCCATCTATCCCTACATTCCAATCATGGGAATCATCCCACCAAGTTTCAGTAATGCCCACTATGTCATGGCCTCCCAGCAGCACGGTGGCTATTAATTCATCCTGTTTGTTGCCCAAGCTGCGTGCATTTGCATAGAAGCACTTCAGCTGGGCTGGCCCTGTCGTCCTCTTGTGCCAACTCCCCTTGGTTTTCACAGGGTGTCCTGGTGTGTCATCTGTGTCTGGCCTCAGGACAGCAAGTTGAGAGCCCTTAGCAGCTCTCCATCCCACTGCCTCTGGTGAGCTGCCCCTCTGCTTCTCACAGGCCAGCAGGAGACTATTACCCCCTTCCCCCTTCAAATCTAGTTTAAAGCCCTATCAATGAGCCCTGCCAATTCCTGCCCCAGGATCCTTTTCCCCCTCTGGGACAAGTGTGCCCCATTAGTTGTTTGCAGCTCTGGTGCCTTGTAAACCAAGCCATGATTGTAGAACCCAAATCCCTGTCGATGGCACCAGCCCCGGAGCCATGAATTGACCTGTTGGCTCTTCCTCAGTGTTCCCTCATCCATCGCTGACATTAGAGGGATAGCAGAGAACACAACCTGAGCTCCTGATCCCTTTAGCAGGTGCCCCAAGGTTCTGAAATGTTGTGCTCTAAAAACTGCTGAAAAGATAGCAATGCAGATAGAGATGAAAATGGGAAAGCAATGAACTGAGAAATCTTCTAAAGAATTTCCTATGATTTATTTAATGTACATCCTGGGAACTTCCTTTCACTTTAGCTTGTTAGCCACTCACAAACATAAGGTCTGATGCTTCTTGAGTGTTTAAAGTCCAGAGCCCTGCCTCCAGCAGGATGAGCTCCTTCTCCCATGAAAGACATACTCTGTTCAATTGAAATGGAAGATGTTATTTGAAGACATAAGCTGTTAAGTGAAGAGGATGGGCTTTGGGGAAGTATCAGCTGATGGACAACACCCAGCTGGGGCTGTACAGGTAGAAAGGTAGTGGTGGCATCTGTTATGCAGAACAAGAAGACTGAGAAGCAAATAGAGACAGGCAGGTGAATGAGTAAATTAAGGCAAATTACTGCATGAAGTGAACCTGCACAACTAAGGGCTCTGCCCAGAGTCCATTTCCCAGGAGAAGATAATCATCCTCTAGAGAGGAGCAAAAGAAAGACAGCTAACACTGGTGTGTGTTTAGCACTATCAGACTAGTCACTCTGGGGCCAAAAATAAGTAACTTGGAAGCCTTTTCAGTACAGGAGGTCTGCCCTGTACTTGTAACACAACAACAAGAGTCCAGGCAGGCAATGTTCACAGCTGCTCATCCCAGCAAGCTGCTGGTTGGAATCCAGATTCTACCACCACCCCAGGAGCACCAGAGGTGCTAAATGCAGCATTTGAGAACTGTCACTTCAAGGCAAATTCATGTACAGATATTTGCATAGTAAAAGAATACTCACCCCCCCTTACCCCCTACCCCTGCAACAACAATTCCATAGTCACCTTGTGGCTGACGACTGGGATGATAGATCTGAAGGTCAAAAGGCTGAGCACTTGTCTTTTGTATCACACTGACATTTTGGCCAGTCCACTTATTGGCTTTTGCAAGTGTGTTGGTCCTCCAGTCTGTCCAATAGACTTCACTCCCATACAAGGAGACAGCAAAGGGATGAGAAAGATACTCGTGGCCCCGGATGATTTCTATCATGCTGGTTCCATCATACAGTGCAGAATAAATGGCATCCGACCTGCAAGACAGCCCCACAGCCAAGGTTGCATGAAAACCACATGGCACTGCTGCAGGATGCCTGGAAAACACTCCACTCTCACATCCTGGCAACACCAGGGAATGTGTGCAGCTCAGTCACTAACTCTGGAGATCAATTGTTGGTGTGAATTCCATTAACTAAGGATACAAATACAGGTTTGCTTGCATACTGTTTTCAAGCTCAAATTTACCTCCATGCTATGAGAACACAGCAAGGAAAGAGTTTCCATTCAGATGAAGCTGGAAAAAAGAGGCCAATAGCTTGGGTTCATTAACAAGTGTCAGGGATGGCAAGCAGGCAACTGCTCTCTAAGGCAGGGGAGCCAGGGGTGATACTACAGCTGGCAGAGGCAGAAGCTTCACCATCTAGGGACACATTCCACTGCCCTCACCACAGTAGAGAAGAGCAGGCCATAGCACTGGCAGCCAGGTTCAAGCAAGAGTCCAAGCCAGCAGAGAGGTTTGTAGTGACAAGATAGGGTCAGGCCAGGAAGTCACTCTGCATGTTGGTATCTGGACCAACAGGGCCATTCCCAGGCAGTGCTGCCTCACTGAGGCAGGGGCCAAGCTCTTGGGACCATGGCCAGGGTGTCTCAGGCACCGTGAGATGCCTGAGAAGCGTGGTCAGGGCCAGAAAACCTGCTGGTACAGCCCATGAGGAAGTGACATGTGACAGCAGGTCATTAAAGACATGTACATCCTGCCCACAGCAGGGTTGAGGCGCTCAGCGCTGCACGACACTCACTCTGTGTGCAGTGCAAGGATCTACACACAGATCATGAGAGCCTCTCATCACTTCACCTGGCATCTGTCCAGACGATTCTTTTCTCAAAGTGATCCACAGTGAGGCCATTGGGCCAGGCTCCAGTGTCCATATCTTTATAGATGATCTTTCTCTCTGCTCCACTCATGGAAGCAGATTCGATGCGAGGAAAATTTGCATCCCAGTCTGTCCAAAACAGGATCCTGGTGAGAGGGAAAGGAAGAGGAAAAGAAAGGCATAAGAAGATATTAAAGCACTAAGAACAATCTGAAATGGTTCAGCAAGACAATAGCTGGGGAGGGGGGGGGGGGAGGAAGTTCAAAGATCCACATGTTTGAAATGAATTGAACAAGCATTGATGAATTTGGCCAACTGTAGAAACCCCTTGGAGTAGCAGGGTACCATGGAGGTAATATTTCAGCAGCATGTTAGAGCAGTCATGAAACTCACCAAGCTTTTCAAGAGAAAGAAACTCAGTGCTGTTGCCTCTTTCATGTCCCTTAATACAAGTAACAGCTTGGCTCGTCCCCTTCTAGATTAGAAACCCAGCTCATGATAAAAATGGAATTAAAATGAGAGCCTTTGAAAGCAATTCACAGGTGAGGAGGATGGGGAGGGGAGGAAAAGGAGAGCAGGTGATTTGAGGCAGCTGGGATTAGGACCAGGCTAAACTAGAGATTCCCATTCATTGTGAGGTGCTCCAAGGTAGACCTCTAGAATTTGGTTATGTCCCTAGTAAGTTTTGTACAGATCAGTCTTGCTAAAACACCTGCCCAGAAGTGGTGTGGGGGCTGCTCTCCCTCTGTCCTGTACCATCTCCTCTCATGGAGAGCCAAAGAGGTTTCTTGTTAAGTAACAGCAGAAGTTATGCTCTAACTGTTTTTCACTGAAGTTTACAACCACCACCAAACCTCTCTTTACTTGCTAAAGGAAAAGAACTCCTTTGAGATGAAATCTTTTAAGCAGTTATAAAGAGTTAATTGCAGAGACTCGGACAGTAATCATGTTTTCTACAAGGAACTTCAGACAGCTTCAGTCCTGAACATGCAGTCCAACAAGGTTCCTTTCCATTTAGTGCCCAGGAATACAAGTCATCCTGCATCTCAGTAATAAGGGACAAGGGTGAAAAGTGGTAACACCACAGAATTGTCTGGGCTGGAAAGGACTTCTAAGATGGAGTCCAACCATCATCCCTGCACGGCCAAGTCACCACCGCCCTGGGCAACCGCTTCCTGTTAATTGCTGGGTTTGGGGGGCTTTGGTTGGTTGGGGTTTGCTTGCTTGTTTTGTTAGTTTGAGTCATTTGGTTGTTGGTTTTTTTGGTTCTGTTGCTGTTTGGGGGTTTAACTTAATTTTTTCCTGGGAAGATTAGAAAAACTGGAGTTGCCAGAGACGTCGGAGGATTGCTAAAATGACACCGAGGGAAAACAGTTTCTGTTGTGCCAATATAACAACAAAGTCAAACAACAGTTTAATTTAAACTTCTTTTTTTTTAAGCAGCCAATGAGGACTTTTTATTACATTATGGCAGGCATTAGATAAAATACATGTTTATGATAGCAGGCTGAATCTGCTACACTTAGGATTCATAATATTCCAGTTTACAGAGCATCCCTCAGGAACAGGTAGGAAGAAAATATACTGACAGCAGTCGAAAAGCTTTAGCTCCACTTGAAAGAGGAAGAACCAGCCATGAAAAGTGTTTTAGTCTAAGCCATATTCTATCTTCTATATTCCCAACAAACAATTAATGTCCAAGTGAGGTGAATCATCCCAGCAATAACCAAACCTGTCCATCCTCCACATGGGAAGGTTAGATTGAAGCCTCCAGTTGCTAACACCCACAGCAAAAATTGAAATGAAACCACAACGAACCAAGGAAAGCAATTTGCTAACAAATTGTTTGCTGTATCTCCCAAATTACCTTTTCTTAACCCACTTCTCTGAGGCAAAGCACACTAATAATGGACTGGGACCAAAACATACTTTGACTGCCTATTAATGACAGGTTAGGAACTATAACTCACAGCAAAAAAAAAAGTGAATTCAAGCTTAAAATCCTTTGCCCCACAAACAAGTAATCATTTTATCATTACCCATATCTGGGATCCAAAGCAATAGCCCTTGGGTGCTCCATAGCTCCTGCTATCAATGTTGTTCTCAAAGTGCCATCTAGTTTTGCTACTTCAATCTGGTCCAAATTGCTGTCTATCCAGTATATGTTTCCTGCTATCCAGTCCACAGTAAGGCCTTCAGGTGTAGCCAAGCCATGCTGTACTACCACTTCTATGGCACTGACACCTGGAAGAAAAGTGAAAAGGAAAAAGGAAAGAAAAACAGAGTCTTAAATAATTAATATAGAGTCTGACAGAGTGAACAAGGACACAGAAGACCATCCTATGATGATTTAAACTGGGGATGGGGGGCAAGGCTGACACCTGTCAGGCTGTGCAGACATCCAATAAGATCTGGACAGGCTGAGAGCTGGCTGCAGGCAAACCTCACGAAGATCAATAAGGACAAGTGCAGGGTCCTGTGTCTGGGGAAGAATAACAACAGGCACTAAGGCAAGTTAGAGGCTGCCCTGCTGGAAAGCAGCTCCATAGAGAACGTCCTTGGAGTGCTGGTGGGCAGCAAGTTCTGCATGGGACAGCAAAGTGCCCTTGTGGCCAAGGGAGCCAATGGCATCCTGGGGTGCATGAAGAGAAGTGTGGCCAGCAGGGCTAGGGAGGTTCTCCTGCCCCTCTGCTCTGCCCTGCTCAGACCACAACTGGTGTGCTGTGTCCAGTTCTGGCTCCCCAGTTCAAGAGGGACAGAGACCTGCCAGAGAGAGTCCAAGGAAGGGCCACAAGGATGCTTAGAGGACTTGAGCATCTCCCCTATGAAAGAGAGAGACTGAGAGCCC
This sequence comes from Colaptes auratus, assembly GCA_015227895.2. NCBI lineage: Eukaryota > Metazoa > Chordata > Aves > Piciformes > Picidae > Colaptes > Colaptes auratus. Next base: position 48,164,643 of record CM026887.1, read on the forward strand.
TGGGGCTGATCAATGTCTATAAATACCTGAAGGGTGGGTGTCAAGTGCAGGGGGCCAAGCTCTTCTTGGTGGTGCACAGTAATAAGGGCACAGTGGGTACAAACCTGAACATAGAAGGTTTTACCCTGACAGTGAGGGTGCCAGAACCCTGGAGCAGGCTGCCCAGACAGGTTGTGGAGTCTCCTTCTCCAGAGACTTTCCAAACCCACCTGGATGTGTTCCTGTGGAGTACCCTGGGTAACCCTGCCCTGGCACTCATTGGCCCAGGAAGAAATATCAGCCCTTGGCATCTGCCATTTCCTGCTCCCTCCAGCCTACTGTAAAAGGAATCTTTTATGACAAGAACTGTTTTTTCTAGTTCTTCATCATGCACAGTCTAGATATCTCCCTTTCTAAAGGCAGAATATCATCCTAAACTCCATCTCTGTGGAAGGCAGCTTAGCTAGAGCTCCCGAGGTCCACCACTCTGCAGCTGCAGTTGTTCTTACTGTTAAGAAAGTAAAGATTGAATGCATACCTCCGGTATCAGAGAGCTTGCCTCTGTAAATTTTGTCCTCTACCACATCTGTCCAGTAAAGCAAACTCTGCCCAAAATGAAAATCCAGTGCTATTGTGTTTCTTAAGCCAGGAACCAAGAGGCTGTAGTCACGTTTGTGAAGATCAATTTTTCTGATCTCGTGGCGAATAGAAAAAATGATGAAAGCCTCAAAGGGATCTGGAAGCAGAAAAACCACAACACATTGCAAGAGAGCCACAAGGGAGGCACTGCCACAGGCTGGCACAGGGCCAAGGGAATAAGAACAACAGGGTACTTTATCAGGAGAAAGATGATTAAAACGATTCATCTTCCGATAAGGAGACCTTCAAACACATTTGCAGCCCCACAGACTTCTCCCTTCCAGCATTATCCTTGATCACAGCTGGAGTACTGAACACCAAATTCAGCAAGATCAGCCTCAACTGTGGAACTGTTTTGCAGCCCTACTACAAAAGCCCACCACCAGAGCTTGGAAAAAGCATGTTTTCACAATTAGAAGAGCTTCCTCAGAAGCTGCAGGGAATCCAGCCAGTGACACACCATACAGAGACAGCACCTTTGGAACAGCCAGCATTTACCTTCTGCTTTCCACTGAAGTGCTGCAAAACAAACCCCAGCCCAAAGTACCAAGTAAGGACATGAGCGTTTTCTGCGCTCACTGATACAGCCCCTCACAAACCTGACCACCACCAGAGGTATTCCTTTGGCAGGCAATTAATGGTAGGTTATTTGCTCCTCTGGGCTTGTACCATATTATGTATTTGCTCAGGTGGCCAAGAAGGCCACCAGCAACCTGGCCTGGATCAGGAATAGCGTGGCCAGCAGAGAGCAGAGAAGTCATTGTGCTCCTGCACTCAGCACTGGTGAGGTGAGGACTGGACTCAATGGCCTTAGAGGACCTTTCCAACCCTAACATAGAATAGCATAGCATAGCATAGCATAGCATGCATAGCATAGAATAGCATAGCATAGAATAGAATAGAACGGAACAGAACAGTACAGAGCAGAATGATCTCATTCTATGATATAAAAGAACTGTAAAAGTGCTCTGCACAGGTCAGGCATGATGGAAAACCGATTTTGATGTCACAGTTCTTGTGCATATGCCATCAGGATTTTTAATACATCTCTCTTTTTTCATCAAGAGTCGTGATCATAAAACCAGACACAAAAATCTGATTCTTTAAACCACTCAATGAATTCAGTGCATCTGCTTCACTCGATTACAGAGAGGTTTCCACACCAATCTTTTCCTGAGTCAAAGGAGCTCTTCAGCTTGCTTTGCATCCAGTCAAACCTCTAGTTTATATAAACCCCAATTCCTTTTCCTTGTTTGTTTTGCAACTTCGAGCAGCAGGCAGTATTTCACTCTTCTTCTACAGTAACCACAAAGTTCCCCAAGTTATCACCACAGAGAGGATGCTTACAGACTTCTTTTCTAAAAGATCAATTTCATGTTCTTCTCTTGCTAAGCACTGCACAATGATCTGTGATGTCCTAAGTTAATCAGGTGCCTCAGCAGAGCTCTTTCTGCTCTTGAAGCGCTCGTTCAGAACGTGGCTTGGACTCTCCAAACGATCCTCCTATTTGTTAAAGCAATGAATGACTCTGTGAAGGCAATTTTTCAAAGCTCTGCAGAAGTTAGATAACATAATGAAGAGCAGGATCAGTGACATTAGCAGCTGCTTCAGAAGCAGCACTTAGCTCAACCTCAGAAACACTTTCATGGCACTTCCCAGCTCCCAGCAAATTGGCAGCTATTATGCAGGAGATCACAGGCTAGGGGATTTGGGGCCACTCTGATGCATAAGAACACACATGATGGACATCACCAGCAGCTTCTTTTATGTTTGCCAGTAATTAATACCACAATGGCAAAAAAGGACACCCAATAAATCTGTGCTATGTTGGATGGGGATTTTCATTCGAAGCAGAAGTCTAACTCAAGCTGCATAATCTACTCTGCAAATGATCAAGATGTTCAGGCTGCAGAAGAGAAGGCTGCAAGGAGACCTAACTGTGACCTTCCAGTGTCTGAAGAGGGCTACAAGAAAGCTGGGGAGGGATTTTTAGGCTGTCAGGGAGTGATAGGACAGGGGGAATGGAGCAAAACTAGAAATGGGTAGGTTCAGATTGGATGTTAGGAAGAAGTTGTTCCCCATGAGGGTGGTGAGAGACTGGCACAGGTTGCCCAGGGAGGTGGTGGAGGCCTCATCCCTGGAGGTTTTGAAGGCCAGGCTGTACATGGCTCTGAGCAACCTGCTGTAGTGTGAGGTGTCCCTGCCCATGGCAGGGGGTAGGCACTGGCTGATCCTTGAGGTCCCTTCCAATCCTGACAATTCTGTGATAAAGAGGAGAAAAGCTCAATGGGATGCAGAATACAGATTCACCCAGGCTGGAAAAGACCTTCGAGACCATCAAGTCCAAGCTCTCACCCAACACCACCTGATCAACTAACCCATGGCATCAAGTGCCCCATCCAGGCTCTTCCTAAACACTTCAGTGATGGTGACTCCACCACCTCCCTGGGCAGCACATTCCAATGGCCAATCTCTCTTGCTGGGAAGGATTTCTTGCTAACATCCAGCCTGAACCTCCCCTGGCACAGCTTGAGACTGTGTCCTCTCAGCTCTTTTAGAGCTTCAAGGTAGAATATTTATCCAATAGAAACCAACAGTGAGAAATGTGTAGGAAAATATATGTAAGGCAAAGAAATCCACCTCAGACATTTTAAATTATCAGGTCATATGCTGAGGCTTTCCTCCTCCTCTTTCCTTCCTCCCTCTCAGACTGTCTGAATCCTCTGGAAAATTCTTTTACAGCCAAAATCTAGTTCTAAACTGTAACATCTTTCCAAATCGATGCAAAGATAAGCACCCAGGTTCATGCTAAGCTAAGTGTTTCAGAATCCATCTATTATTACACCACATTCTTAAAGGCTGAACATAAGTATGGAACTGAAATCTCTTTCAACAACAGCCTTGTTGTTTTGGTTTGTCTGGGGCTTCTCCCCCTGCGTTATTTTTCTGTGCTTATTATCACCTAAAAAGAAGTCAAGTGCAATAAATCAGCACAACTTATTTTGAAATGTGCTCTAAGACAAATTAGCAGAGAGAGAGCATGAAAAGAGAGGTAATTTGTATCAACTTCCTCTCTGGGTACCCGAGCTCTGTAGCACACTTTGAGTCCAATCAATACACAGTTAAGCAGGGGCGAAACATTTGGTCTTTGAGAAGCTGCCAGGGTAGCAGGACAGGTGCCAGAACAGCAGAAATCACACTAGATGGAAACAAGAGATGTGGAGAGTCAAGGAACTCCAAGAGAAAAATAACATCACCTCCTAAACCCCTCAAGGAATGAAGAGAACATAAGCAGAAATAAGGGGAGGCAGGGGAAGCTAAGGGAAAGACATTAACAAAGACACTGAAAGTGACATTGAAAAAGCAAAGCATTGCTCAGTTCAGGCAATTCATTTCTATGTCCTTCTTATTCCATAACTCATTACAGCTCTCTGGCAATTCATTAGGCCTCCTCTGACAAACACCCTGTTTGACTCTGAGATGCCCTCAGGATCAAACCTCCCATCCATTACTGCACTCCCAGCACTCAGATCCCCATTAGACTTCTGGTGGACACTCCAGCAAACGCTTTGCAAAAGGGAAGTGCTGCATGCCAGCGTTACACATCATTGCTGAAAGGCTTGATTGCACACCAAAAAGTGCTATTTTGGATAGCAAAAAATAACTTAGCTAAAAGCAAGGTAATAATTTTCATCTGAGTAATTTTTTTCCTGCTGGAGAGGAGATGATGAGTTACTGCTCTAATACAATGCACACCTACGCCTGGCTCAAGGCTTTGTAAATCACTGAGGCTGTTCCAAGAATAACTTTAAGCCAAGTGGTGTTATTGAAGCAGTTTGGTATTTGGGGGGCTCTTTATCTTCACAACATTACTTTGAACTCTGCTGATGTTCATTGAAGATCTTGTGCACAGAGACATAAAGAAACGGACATTTTGAGGCTAGCACATTCACAAACGAGACCAAAACTGGGCTCACTTCCCTGCAACAGCGTTCCCACTCCACAGCTGAAGCACCAGAGACCTGAGCTGCTACCTAGGGTGTCATTCAAATTAAACAACTCATCAGGTACTGCAATGATTAGTTACTATAAAAGAAGATGTCATATTCAATATTTTTCTTGCAGCTTAGGATAGTATTGATTACTGCCTCCAGTGCTGGAGTCCCCAGCATGAGAAGGACACAGCTGCTGGCTAGAGTCCAGAGGAGGCCACAAAGATGATCCAAGGTTGCAGCACCTCTGCTGTGAGCACAGGCTGAGGCAGCTGGGGAGGGGGAGCTAGAGAAGAGAAGGCTCCAGGGGGACCTCAGAGCTGCCTGCCAGGACCTGAAGGGATCCTGCAGGAAGGCTGCAGAGGGACTTCTCCTGAGGGTGTCTAGAGACAGGCCAAGGGGGAATGGTTGGAAGCTGAGGCAGAGCAGGGTTAGAGTGGAGCTGAGGAAGAAGTTGTTCAGCAGAGGCTGCTGAGACTCTGGCCCAGGCTGCCAGGGAGGCTGTGGCTGCCTCCTGCCTGGGGGTGCTGCAGGCCAGGCTGGATGAGGCCTTGAGCAGCTCAGTGTAGCTGAGAGGTGTCCCTGGGCATGGTGGGGACTTGGAGTAGATCTCTCTGAGGTCCTTCCAACCTGAGCCATTCTTTGGTTCTCCTTTCAATCAGCAGGCAGGTGGGTCTCAGAAATACATTCAATTTTAATTTTGTTGAGAACATTTGTAAAAATCAGTTCACAATTTCAGATTCTCAGCACCAGCAGTAAAGGTGAAGCAGAAATATCTCAAGGCCTTAAGAAAAACTGAGAAACCCTCATCTGGCTTCTCTTGCTTTTCAGCACAAGTGTATTGTGTTGTGCTATCTGTGTCTCTTAGCTTCCACATAGTGGTTGCTCATTTCTGTGTGCTTGAATTTAAAACACATTGGAAGCTTTCCTCCATCCAGGCCCTAATATTGTCATACAAGGGTTTTCATTCTCTCATTTCTGTAACCCACTCAGAACACAGAACTCTTGGGAATGTCCACAATACAACAAATTGGAATGTGCTGCTCAGGGAGGTGGGGGAGTCACCAACCCTGGATGTGTTTAAAGGCGGTTTGGACGTGGGGCCTGGGGACATGGTTTAGGGAGGAACTCTGAGCAGGGTTATCAGCTGGACTGGGTGATCCCGAGGGCCTTTACAACCTGAATGTTTCTGTGATTCTGGGAGATGTGATGGATCAAAAGTCACTGAGAGTCAGACTGAAGCAGTGCCATAAAATAGAGTTTATAACACAACGAAGTTCAGAGACAGAACCACAGCAACAGGGAGGCATGGTTTCAGCATCTCCTATCAGCACAACTCAGTACTGGCTGAACAACATATTTCTGACCCCAGGCCACAGGAGCAACTATTCAAAGGGTCATAACAATTAGAGGAACACAAAGCAACGATAAGAGATGATTCTAGAGATGGTAGCAACAGTTATTGCAGTCTGATGAATGCAAACCACATTCTTAATGAACAACAACACAAAACAATAGTAAACAAAATGGCTCCAAGGCAAGATGAGCAATTCCTGAGCATTTACTACGAGCTCCTTAAGAGGACACCCATGATATCCAACTAAATGTTAATGATTCATGGGTTTGTAATGAGACATGTTGGGTTTATTACATGCAATAAGATATTTTGGCCATAAGTAAATTAAGGCCTTTATTGCTACGAGAATGAACAATTAGCTCAGACATTGCCAATGTACAAATACTGGAATTTGCTTTCTCTGAAGAAACAACAAAAAAAGGATCATTAATTAGGCTGCTAACTGCTGGATTATTTCAGGTGAGCAGCAATAGCAAACTTGGGCTTTTATTGCAAGCTTACTGATGGAGAATTTACTCATGTGAACCATCTGAGGAATCCCCGAGTATCTGGAATGAATGAAGAATACCTTCATCACAGAATGGCTCAGGTTGGAAGGGAGCTCAGAGCTCACCTGCTCCAACTCCCCACCATGCCCAGGACACCTCTCAGCTACACTCAGCTGCTCAGGCCTCATCCAGCCTGGCCTGCAGCACCCCCAGGCAGGAGGCAGCCACAGCCTCCCTGGGCAGCCTGGGCCAGAGTCTCAGCAGCCTCCTGCTGAACAACTTCTTCCTCAGCTCCAGTCTGACCCTGCTCTGCCTCAGCTTCAAACCATCCCCCTTGGCCTGTCTCTAGACACCCTCAGAGAAGTCCCTCTGCAGCCTTCCTGCAGGATCCCTTCAGGTCCTGGCAGCAGCTCTGAGGTCCCCCTGGAGCCTTCTCTTCTGCAGGCTGCACACCCCCAGCTCCCTCAGCCTGTGCTCACAGCAGAGCTGCTCCAGCTCTTAATCTTGGTATCTATTCAATTTTTAATTATTCAACAAATTAGAGTCATTGGGGAGACATTTCTCCTCTAAAGTGATACTATCAAAAACAGAGAATAAAGACAAGTATCAAAGACTCCTAAGTTAAAACAGCTAGAAAGCAAACCCAATGCTATTTTTACCTCCCTAGATGAGGTGAAGATGTCTAACAGTGTACATTGCACGACATGTTTGTATGTTACACACAGCTCTGCACCTGAAGAAGATACCTAACAATTTTTACTCATGCTCCAGTCCCTATCAACTGGGACAATGAGGTTTGCTTCTTGATGAGTGAGGCTTACTGAGGTCAGAAAACAAGTGCCACAATGCCATAGGTGAAAAAATAGCTTCAGTTGTGAGTGCCAACAGCCAGCAGCTGCTGGCAGCTGTTGTTTGATGTGTGTGTGCAATCAAAATTAAACTGCTGAACCTCAGGTAATGCAGATCATTATCATGATGTCACAGACTGCCCCCCTGCTTCAAAATATTGGCATCCCTAATTCAAGAGAGACAGGGAGCTGCTGGACAGAGTCCAGTGGAGAGCTATGAGGATGATGAAGGACTGACGGACATCCCTGGGGCTGTTTGTCTGGGGCAAAGATGACTGAGAGAGATCTGATCAATGTCTGTCAATACTGAGGGGTGGGGTCAGGATGAAGGTGCCAGGCTCTGTTGGTGGTGCCCAGGGAGAGGACAAGGAACAACAGGGACAAACTGGAACCCGGAGGTTCCACCTCAACAGAAGGAGAGTACTGGAGGCCTGGAGCAGGCTGCCAGAGAGTTGTGGAGTCTCCTCTTCCGAGACCTTCCAACCCCACCTGGATGTGTTCCTGTGTGCCCTGCCCTGGGTCATCCTGCTCTGGGAGTGGTGCTGGATTGGATGATCTCTGGAGCCCCTTCCCACCCCTCCCATTCTGTGATTCTGTGAATTCTCCATATTCCTGTACATACACCCACTCATGTACTGCCCCATGCAAGTTAAACACACTGAATATCTGTACCAGACGTCAAACTTGGAGGAGCTGTGCTGTTATTGGTAGGGACTCTTGTAAGCATCCCAGCAACACCACAATGCTCCTTCACCAGCCTCAAGACAGGGACAGTGTTAACAGCACATCTGAAACTCCACCTGTGGGTGAGGTAAGCCTGTATTTCTGACTATCAAAGGAAATACCTCTCTGTAAGGGAAGATCACAGCTGTTAAGATCTGGAAGGCTGAGAACCCTGAAGTTCAGCTCACCAGTACTGATGCAGCTCTCGCCGTCCTTGCTGAGCCTCCATCCCTCGTAGCACGAGCACTTGACGGTGCTTTTATCTGCTCACAGACTTGGCTACACTTCAGGTGCTTGCTACAATAATCCATAACCTCACAGGTTTTGTTGTCTGCTCCAAGACTGAATCCTGCAGGGCAGGAGCACACAATTCTTCCTCCAGGAACCACAGAACATTGATGGCTACATCCACCGTTGTTGAGGGAACATTCATCTGAAAGAACACAACAAACAAACAAACCCAACACTAAGAGCCACAGGGGCTGTCAGTTTACTGCAGGTTTTTCAAGTCTCTTAGGTCAAATAAAACACAGCAGAGGCCCCTCAGCAGTGCAAATTGAATTTTACAGTTATTAAACAGCTTTTTTTTTTATTATCGTTGTTATATTTTAAATTACCTCATTCTAAGTGTTCAGCAACTCAGTAGCTTCCTGGCAGCCCTTCAGGATTTTAGCACTGCAGATGTACAATGCATCCCCACTTCTACAGGCTCTCATTAGCATTATTTCACTCATGAAAGAATTAAAGAGTGCCCATTCAGACTCAGTCCAAAGACCATTACAGGTCACCCACCTCCAAGAGTGACCGAAAGAATTACGCTTTCCCAATGACTTCCTTTGCTTCCAGCCATCTGAGCTTGCAGGGGCATGGCTCTCATTCTTAGTCCTGTGTATCTATGTCTCAAGGACTTGTCAAAGAAACATATCCAAGTAAGATTTAAAAGACTCAGGAGCTCTTTCCCTTGCTTTCCAGTAACAGCTCCTAGAGAATGCTCTTCTCCATTCTGTGTGTCAGTACTCTCACACTGCATTCTGCAGGCAGCTGGTGAGTTGCCAAGCTCTGCTAAACGTCTGAGGGTGATTGGTGGAACCTTTAGAGCATCTGAAGGAAAGTGTGACACTCATGTCTGCCAGAAAGTCTGTGACCTCTGGAGAAGGAAAGCACAGAACTACTTACACCTCATAGCTCAGCTGGGGGCATCGGGGGAGGGCCAAGCTGATCTGTTGCCACACGGGAAGCCAGGCTTCACTTTCTTGTTTCAGTCTATTTGTGTCTTCTAGCTCTTTGGTTTGATTCTAACAAGTCTCTGACAGCCTTGCACACTTGAGATAAACTCTACGAACCACAAAGCTTTCTACAGAAGAATTATTTCTTCCCATGTAAGGAAAACCAAAACCAAACTAACTGAGCACCCTAACTTCTAACCCCAGTTTGGGCTTTTTGTGCATTTTCATCATGGCCAAAGAAAGTCAACCTCTTCAATGTGCCCAACGTGGCAGTGTGCTGCCAAGCATCCCAAGCTCCCCTCCCCTTTATGTTTTAGAACTAAATAGCTAACAACTGCTGAAATACTCAGGGGCTGCTAATTGTCACTACTAGTTGTAACTACCATGAAAAAAATCAGCTTGGCCCTTTACAGTATCCAAGAGGATACAGGAGTCATAAAGGGCTATACTACCAGGAGCAACATAATTGTGCAGTCACAGCAGCAGCAGAGAAGGAATAAAAATGACAGAGGATTTAGGTTTACACCATAATCTAGCCACAGAGAATTCAAGCTCCCTCTCACAGCACACAGCCTGCAGAGCAGTGAGCAGGACGGGGCAGATCTCTTTGCCATCTCCTGCAGCAGCTGTTGCCCAGCCTGTAAGCTTTGCCTCCCACGCCAAGCAGCTCTGCTTAGCCCAGTGCAGGGCCTTCTAGTAAGGAGAGATTCCAGTCAGTGGAACTGCTTGCAAGCATCCCCAAGGCTTTGTAAGGAATGCTGGAGATGGTGAAACGCTGTGCAAAGCAAGGTCAGCGTAGGAAGGCTAATTGTTGTACCCTACAAAAGAATCACAGAATTACCTTCATTCTCCTGCAGCGTTTCACCACTTCTCCCTACACCAGCACCACAGACAATACCACTGCCACAGTGCTGTAAATTCTTTCAGCACCTATTCATTTTATCTTTGCATGTTGATAACAATTCAATTAGTTTATCATCTAGACTTCTGCCACATGTACACAATTACATTTGTACCTTTGACTGAATACAATTTTGCCCAGATAACCTACATTGTCTGACGTGCCATGAAATCCATCACCACCAAGGAGCCATGGAAGTAGCTCTGGAGAAAGAGACTTGGGGGTTGGTTGATGAGAAGCTCCCCAAGAGCCAGCAGTGCCCTCCTGCAGCTCAGCAGGCAGTTGTGTGTTGGGCTGCAGCCTGAGGAGTGTGGGCAGCAGGGCAGGAGAGGGGATGCTGCCCCTGGAGTCTGCTCTGCTCAGACCTCACCTCCATCCTGCCTCCAGTCCTGGTGTCCCCAGCATAAAAAGACACAGAGCTGCTGGAGTGAGTCCAAGGAGGCCACAAAGATGATTCAAGGGCTGAGCAGCTCTGCTGTGAGCACAGGCTGAGGGAGCTGGGGGTGTGCAGCCTGGAGGAGGGAAGGCTCCAGGGGGACCTCAGAGCTGCCTGCCAGGACCTGAAGGGTCCTGCAGGAAGGCTGCAGAGGGACTTTTGCTGAGGGTGTCTGGAGACAGGACACAAGGGGATGGTTTGAAGCTGAGGCAGAGCAGGGTTGGACTGGATCTGAGAAGAAGTTCTTCAGTAGGAGGAGACTCTGGCCCAGGCTGCCCAGGGAGGCTGTGGCTGCCTCCTGCTGGGGGTGTTGCCAGGCCAGGCTGGATGAGGTTTTGAGCATCTGAGTGTAGTTGAGAGGTGTCCCTGCCCAGATGAGCTCTGAAGTCCCTTCCAACCTGAGCCTTCCGGATTTTATCATTCCCTCAGGACCTCTTACACAGCTACTAACAGGATTCTATCAACTCAAACTTTTGGCAGCTGGAGAAAATGACAAATTACCTTCACTACTTCCAGATAATACCAGAGCTTTCACAATTGTTTTCCTCCAGGAGTACTTTAAGGGGTCAGAAATGAAAGAGTTACATTTCCCTTATTTGAAGCAAACTAATACTTCCAGCACCCAATGTTATTTAAAGTAAGCAAGCACCCAGTATTATTGAAAGCAAAAGTCCTCCCCGAGGCTGCTGTGGTAACACCTGAGCAAGAGCAGCTTGAGAACTGTTTGCTTTGGGATTTTCAGCAGGAGGAATCGTGACAGACAAGAACCAGGAAAATGTGTCTAAAAGAAGTACCACAAAGATCGCCTTCATCAGATCCATCAGGACAATCTCTTCTCCCATTGCAGAGCTTCTCAGGCTGTAGGCAGATGGAGGTATCATTAGCACAAGGGTATTTTGGTGGTCCACACTATAGCCCTCGCAATTATCCTCATCAGACTGATCCTCACAATCAATATCGCCATCACATAGCCACGCTCTGCTAATGCATCTCCCTTGGAGAAAAGAGACAACAAACACAGCAAATCAGACTGCAGCAAACTTGAGGCAAAGTCCTTCAGTAACATCACACAGCTTTTTTTTATTTATTATTTACTTTATTGTGCTTTCCTATGAGCAGCACTTCCCTCTTGGGAGGGCAGAAAGAAATCAGCTTGGTTTATACGCCGAAGCATCATCCACAGCAGTGCTGGCAGCCTAATTTTCCAAACACCATCAATCCTAATGATTTCTCTGCTGAGCAGAGCTGCACACAGGCAGGAGACAGCCTCAGTCTCTTAAATACACCCAATCAGACAAAAAATGCTTTCATTTCTGTAACTCCTGCTTTTCCTTGTGTCCCTCTCTTCGTCTTCAACAGCTTTCCACAGGAGCAGTGCTTCACTAACTCACTTCCTATTAGGATGGGTTTGAGGACAAAAGTCTGTCCAGCAAGGACACCATTTGGGGCTCCCCAGTTCAAGAGAGACAGAGACCTGCTGGAGAGAATCCAGTGGAGAGCCACGAGGATGATTAAGGGACTTGAGCATCTCCCCCCTAGAGAGAGACTGAGAACCCTGGGGCTGTTTAGTCTGGAGAAGGCCAAGAGAGCACTGATCAATGCCTATCAATAGCTGAGGGGTGGGTGTCAAGTGAAGGGGGCCCAGGTCTTTTCAGTGGTGCACAGTAATAAGACAAGGAACAACAGGCTTGAGCTTGAACATAGAAGATTTCACCTCAACATGAGCAGAAACCTCTTTACAGTGATAGGGACAGAGCCCTGGAGCAGGCTGCCCAGAGAGGTTGTGGAGTCTCCTGCTCTGGACACATTCAAAACCCCCTGGATGTATTCCTGTGTGACCTACCCTGAGTGGGGAGGTTGGAGGAGATGAGTTCTGAGGTCTCTTCAAACCTGAGTTATTCTGTGATGAGTGAAACACTTTCTCTACCAAAGCCTTCTTCAGGCAGAAGCACCTGCAAGATCAGCTTCCTTAACCTATGGTCCTACCTGTTGTCTTTCTTAACTGGAGAATAAAATAGCTGTCAGCTCTATTCAGTCCAAAAGGTGTTACCAAAGGTCTGACTAACCCCACTGATTGTAGCTAGCAAGTAGTAAGTTTATGCTTGAGAACTGACAAATCGTTTGGGAGAGGAGCACACACACCATATTCTTTATTATCTTGAAGTCATCACTGCAAAGCAGTGGTGGAATGAAAGCTAAGGGAAAGTACCAACGTCAAGCAAACCACCAGATCCCAAAGCCAATTGATGTTGCTTCCTGTAGAGCCCCTGATCTGTTTTGTAATCCTTTTACACACAACCATGTTCCCAGAGCAAATCAGCCTCCCTGCCTTTCTCCTACCTTGATGAAGGTTTGTTTGACAACAAAAGATTCCTGTCTCACAGGGATAGCTCCGAGATGTTCTGCTGCAAGGAGCTCATCTTTGCAAAGGCTCTAGAAAGATGGATTTACTGAAGCCTTATGCCCACCTTCAAACCATTACTTAGAGTTCACTGAGTGCTTTTGGTTTCTTAGCCCTTGCTGCAGCTCTGGCTCGCAAGCACTTCAGCAGAACTCCATCACACATTGATAGCCTCAGTGGATGTATCTGTTCCTCTCCACAGCTCTTGTGTGTAACACAGCAGGAGCGTGTGGCCAGCACTGAAGCAGTGCTTCGGCAGCGATGCTGATGCAACAAGTGCATGGGAAACCCTGAGCCAATGCTTCTCCAAGATACCTTATTTCCTAGTAATATCAGAAAGTTAATTTTGCTGTTCAGTCCTTTTGGGGATCCTGAGCACAATAACTGCATTGACTGACTGTCCTTCACCTGCAGAAAACTGCTTTTTGCTGAAGTGCATCCAATTCCCCCTAACAGTTATTCTTAGTGCCCAAGTGCAATATCTTGCTCATCTGTAGCATGGGCTCCCTCTCGCTCTCGCTAAGGTGAAGGAATGTTCTGTGCTGACACATAGAAGTAGGGCTGGGATGGTTCATGATCTTGCTTGTCCTGTGCAACACACATTGGGACTCAGACTGAGTGCACTGTTTCAAGAACGTGGTGTTCTCTGGGACTTAAAAGCTCATAGTAGAAAGGAGATGTTTGTTTTCCAGCAGGAACACAAGGGAAATTTCAGGGCCTAAAGAAGGTTGCCACAGGGAAGAGTGGCGCATGAACCCAGCATAAGCCCAGCAGGGGAACAGCAGAGAGGTTTCTAGTTTACTTGCTGGGGTGCTTTGGTTTTAGTGACTTTTTTAATGTCAAGAGAAAGGTCATCCTTCTGAGCCATCACTCTGGCAGAAGAAGATTGCTATGGTGGTT
>CM026887.1:48178542-48224161 GCA_015227895.2 Colaptes auratus
TGAGAAATCTTCTAAAGAATTTCCTATGATTATTTAATGTACATCATGGAACTTCCTTTCACTTTAGCTTGTTAGCCACTCACAAACATAAGGTCTGATGCTTCTTGAGTGTTTTAAAGTCCAGGAGCCCTGCCTCCAGCAGGATGAGCTCCTTCTCCCATGAAAGACATACTCTGTCAATTGCAATGGAAGAGTTATTTGAAGACATAAGCTGTTAAGTGAAGAGGATGGGCTTTGGGGAAGTATCAGCTGATGGACAACACCCAGCTGGGGTGTACAGGTAGAAAGGTAGTGGTGGCATCTGTTATGCAGAACAAGAAGACTGAGAAGCAAATAGAGACAGGCAGGTGAATGAGTAATTAAGGCAAATACAGCATGAAGTGAACCTGCACAACTAAGGGCTCTGCCCAGAGTCCATTTCCCAGGAGAAGATAATCATCCTCTAGAGAGGAGCAAAAGAAAGACAGCTAACACTGGTGTGTGTTTAGCACTATCAGACTAGTCACTCTGGGGCCAAAATAAGTAACTTGGAAGCCTTTTCAGTACAGAGAGGTCTGCCCTGTACTTGTAACACAACACACAAGAGTCCAGGCAGGCAATGTTCACAGCTGCTCATCCCAGCAAGCTGCTGGTTGGAATCCAGATTCTACCACCACCCCAGGAGCACCAGAGGTGCTAAATGCAGCATTTGAGAAACTGTCACTTCAAGGCAAATTCATGTACAGATATTTGCATAGTAAAAGAATACTCACCCCCCCTTACCCCTACCCCTGCAACAACAATTCCATAGTCACCTGTGTGGCTGACGACTGGATGATAGATCTGAAGGTAAAAGGCTGAGCACTTGTCTTTTGTATCACACTGACATTTTGGCCAGTCCACTTATTGGCTTTGCAAGTGTGTTGGTCCTCCAGTCTGTCAATAGACTTCACTCCCATACAAGGAGACAGCAAAGGGATGAGGAAAGATACTCGTGGCCCCGGATGATTTCTATCATGCTGGTTCCATCTACAGTGCAGAATAAATGCATCCGACCTGCAAGACAGCCCCACAGCCAAGGTTGCATGAAAACCACATGGCACTGCTGCAGGATGCCTGGAAAACACTCCACTCTCACATCCTGGCAACACCAGGGAATGTGTGCAGCTCAGTCACTAACTCTGGAGATCAATTGTTGGTGTGAATTCCATTAACTAAGGATACAAAATACAGGTTTGCTTGCATACTGTTTTCAAGCTCAAATTACCTCCATGCTATGAGAACACAGCAAGGAAAAGAGTTTCCATTCAGATGAAGCTGGAAAAAAGAGGCCAATAGCTTGGGTTCATTAACAAGTGTCAGGGATGGCAAGCAGGCAACTGCTCTCTAAGGCAGGGGAGCCAGGGGTGATACTACAGCTGGCAGAGGCAGAGCAGAAGCTTCACCATCTAGGGACACATTCCACTGCCCTCACCACAGTAGAGAAGAGCAGGCCACAGCAATGGCAGCCAGGTTCAAGCAGAGTCCAAGCCAGCAGAGAGGTTTGTAGTGACAAGATAGGGTCAGGCCAGGAAGTCACTCTGCATGTTGGTATCTGGACCAACAGGGCCATTCCCAGCAGTGCTGCCTCACTGAGGCAGGGGCCAAGCTCTTGGGACCATGGCCAGGGTGTCTCAGGCACCGTGAGATGCCTGAGAAGCGTGGTCAGGGCCAGAAAACTGCTGGTAAGCCCATGAGGAAGTGACATGTGACAGCAGTGTCATAAAGACATGTACATCCTGCCCAAGCAGGGTTGAGGCGCTCAGCGCTGCACGACACTCACTCTGTGTGCAGTGCAAGGATCTACACACAGATCATGAGAGCCTCTCATCACTTCACCTGGCATCTGTCCAGACGATTCTTTTCTCAAAGTGATCCACAGTGAGGCCATTGGGCCAGGCTCCAGTGTCCATATCTTATAGATGATCTTTCTCTCTGCTCCACTCATGGAAGCAGATTCGATGCGAGGAAAATTTGCATCCCAGTCTGTCCAAAACAGGATCCTGGTGAGAGGGAAAGGAAGAGGAAAAGAAAGGCATAAGAAGATATTAAAGCACTAAGAACAATCTGAAATGGTTCAGCAAGACAATAGCTGGTGGGGGGGGGGGGGAGGAAGTTCAAAGATCCACATGTTTGAAATGAATTGAACAAGCATTGATGAATTTGGCCAACTGTAGAAACCCCTTGGAGTAGCAGGGTACATGGAGGTAATATTTCAGCAGCATGTTAGAGCAGTCATGAAACTCACCCAGCTTTTCAAGAGAAAGAACTCAGTGCTGTTGCCTCTTTCATGTCCCTAATACAAGTAACAGCTTGGCTCGTCCCTTCTAGATTAGAAACCCAGCTCATGATAAAAATGGAATTAAAATGAGAGCCTTTGAAAGCAATTCACAGGTGAGGAGGATGGGAGGGGAGAGGAAAAGGAGAGCAGGTGATTTGAGGCAGCTGGGATTAGGACCAGGCTAAACTAGAGATTCCCATTCATTGTGAGGTGCTCCAAGTAGACCTCTAGAATTTGGTTATGTCCCTAGTAAGTTTTGTACAGATCAGTCTTGCTAAAACACCTGCCAGAAGTGGTGTGGGGGCTGCTCTCCCTCTGTCCTGTACCATCTCCTCTCATGGAGAGCCAAAGAGGTCTTGTTAAGTAACAGCAGAAGTTATGCTCTAACTGTTTTTCACTGAAGTTTACAACCACCACCCAACCTCTCTTTACTTGCTAAAGGAAAAGAACTCCTTTGAGATGAAATCTTTTAAGCAGTTATAAAGAGTTAATTGCAGAGACTCGGACAGTAATCATGTTTCTACAAGGAACTCAGACAGCTTCAGTCCTGAACATGCAGTCCAACAAGGCTCCTTTCCATTTAGGTGCCCAGGAATACAAGTCATCCTGCTCTCAGTAATAAGGGACAAGGGTGAAAATGGTAACACCACAGAATTGTCTGGGCTGGAAAGGACTTCTAAGATGGAGTCCAACCATCATCCCTGCACTGCCAAGTCACCACCGCCCTGGGCAACCGCTTCCTGTTAATTGCTGGGTTTGGGGGGGCTTTGGTTGGTTGGGGTTTGCTTGCTTGTTTTGTTAGTTTGAGTCATTTTGTTGTTGGTTTTTTTGGTTCTGTTGCTGTTTGGGGGTTTAACTTAATTTTTTCCTGGGAAGATAAGATTAGAAAAAACTGGAGTTGCCAGAGACGTCGGAGGATTGCTAAAATGACCGAGGGGGAAAACAGTTTCTGTTGTGCCAATATAACAACAAAGTCAAACAACAGTTTAATTTAAACTTCTTTTTTTTAAGCAGCCAATGAGGACTTTTTATTACATTATGGCAGGCATTAGATAAAATACATGTTTATGATAGCAGGCTGAATCTGCTACACTTAGGATTCATAATATTCCAGTTTACAGAGCATCCCTCAGGAACAGGTAGGAAGAAAATATACTGACAGCAGTCGAAAAGCTTTAGCTCCACTTGAAAGAGGAAGAACCAGCCATGAAAGTGGTTTAGTCTAAGCCATATTCTATCTTCTATATTCCCAACAAACAAAATGTCCAAGTGAGGTGAATCATCCCAGCAATAACCAAACCTGTCCATCCTCCACATGGGAAGGTTAGATTGAGCCTCCAGTTGCTAACACCCACAGCAAAATTGAAATGAAACCACAACGAACCAAGGAAAGCAATTTGCTAACAAATTGTTTGCTGTATCTCCCAAATTACCTTTTCTTAACCCACTTCTCTGAGGCAAAGCACACTAATAATGGACTGGGACCAAAACATACTTTGACTGCCTATTAATGACAGGCTAGGAACTATAACTCACAGCAAAAAAAAAAGTGAATTCAAGCTTATAAATCCTTTGCCCACAAACAAGTAATCATTTTATCATTACCCATATCTGGGATCCAAAGCAATAGCCCTTGGGTGCTCCATAGCTCCTGCTATCATGTTGTTCTCAAAGTGCCATCTAGTTTTGCTACTTCAATCTGGTCCAAATTGCTGTCTATCCAGTATATGTTTCCTGCTATCCAGTCCACAGTAAGGCCTTCAGGTGTAGCCAAGCCATGCTGTACTACCACTTCTATGGCACTGACACCTGGAAGAAAAGTGAAAAGGAAAAAGGAAAGAAAAACAGAGTCTTAAATAATTAATATAGAGTCTGACAGAGTGAACAAGGACACAGAAGACCATCCTATGATGATTTAAAACTGGGGGATGGGGGGCAAGGCTGACACCTGTCAGGCTGTGCAGACATCCAATAAGATCTGGACAGGCTGAGAGCTGGCTGCAGGCAAACCTCACGAAGATCAATAAGGACAAGTGCAGGGTCCTGTGTCTGGGGAAGAATAACAACAGGCACTAAGGCAAGTTAGAGGCTGCCCTGCTGGAAAGCAGCTCCATAGAGAACGTCCTTGGAGTGCTGGTGGGCAGCAAGTTCTGCATGGGACAGCAAAGTGCCCTTGTGGCCAAGGGAGCCAATGGCATCCTGGGGTGCATGAAGAGAAGTGTGGCCAGCAGGGCTAGGGAGGTTCTCCTGCCCCTCTGCTCTGCCCTGCTCAGACCACACCTGGTGTGCTGTGTCCAGTTCTGGGCTCCCCAGTTCAAGAGGGACAGAGACCTGCCAGAGAGAGTCCAAGGAAGGGCCACAAGGATGCTTAGAGGACTTGAGCATCTCCCCTATGAAAGAGAGAGACTGAGAGCCCTGGGGCTGATCAATGTCTATAAATACCTGAAGGTGGGTGTCAAGTGCAGGGGGCCAAGCTCTTCTTGGTGGTGCACAGTAATAAGGGCACAGTGGGTACAAACCTGAACATAGAAGGTTTTACCCTGACAGTGAGGGTGCCAGAACCCTGGAGCAGGCTGCCCAGACAGGTTGTGGAGTCTCCTTCTCCAGAGACTTTCCAAACCCACCTGGATGTGTTCCTGTGGAGTACCCTGGGTAACCCTGCCCTGGCACTCATTGGCCCAGGAAGAAATATCAGCCCTTGGCATCTGCCATTTCCTGCTCCCTCCAGCCTACTGTAAAAGGTATCTTTTATGACAAGAACTGTTTTTCTAGTTCTTCATCATGCACAGTCTAGATATCTCCCTTTCTAAAGGCAGAATATCATCCTAAACTCCATCTCTGTGGAAGGCAGCTTAGCTAGAGCTCCCGAGGTCCACCACTCTGCAGCTGCAGTTGTTCTTACTGTTAAGAAAGTAAAGATTGAATGCATACCTCCGGTATCAGAGAGCTTGCCTCTGTAAATTTTGTCCTCTACCACATCTGTCCAGTAAAGCAAACTCTGCCCAAATGAAAATCCAGTGCTATTGTTTCTTAAGCCAGGAACCAAGAGGCTGTAGTCACGTTTGTGAAGATCAATTTTTCTGATCTCGTGGCGAATAGAAAAAATGATGAAAGCCTCAAAGGGATCTGGAAGCAGAAAAACCACAACACATTGCAAGAGAGCCACAAGGGAGGCACTGCCACAGACTGGCACAAGGGCCAAGGGGAATAAGAACAACAGGGTACTTTATCAGGAGAAAGATGATTAAAACGATTCATCTTCCGATAAGGAGACCTTCAAACACATTTGCAGCCCCACAGACTTCTCCCTTCCAGCATTATCCTTGATCACAGCTGGAGTACTGAACACCAAATTCAGCAAGATCAGCCTCAACTGTGGAACTGTTTTGCAGCCCTACTACAAAAGCCCACCACCAGAGCTTGGAAAAAGCATGTTTTCACAATTAGAAGAGCTTCCTCAGAAGCTGCAGGGAATCCAGCCAGTGACACACCGTACAGAGACAGCACCTTTGGAACAGCCAGCATTTACCTTCTGCTTTCCACTGAAGTGCTGCAAAACAAACCCCAGCCCAAAGTACCAAGTAAGGACATGAGCGTTTTCTGCGCTCACTGATACAGCCCCTCACAAACCTGACCACCACCAGAGGTATTCCTTTGGCAGGCAATTAATGGTAGGTTATTTGCTCCTCTGGGCTTGTACCATATTATGTATTTGCTCAGGTGGCCAAGAAGGCCACCAGCAACCTGGCCTGGATCAGGAATAGCGTGGCCAGCAGAGAGCAGAGAAGTCATTGTGCTCCTGCACTCAGCACTGGTGAGGGTGAGGACTGGACTCAATGGCCTTAGAGGACCTTTCCAACCCTAACATAGAATAGCATAGCATAGCATAGCATAGCATAGCATAGCATAGAATAGCATAGCATAGAATAGAATAGAACGGAACAGAACAGTACAGAGCAGAATGATCTCATTCTATGATATAAAAGAACTGTAAAAGTGCTCTGCACAGGTCAGGCATGATGGAAAACCGATTTTGATGTCACAGTTCTTGTGCATATGCCATCAGGATTTTTAATACATCTCTCTTTTTCATCAAGAGTCGTGATCATAAAACCAGACACAAAAATCTGATTCTTTAAACCACTCAATGAATTCAGTGCATCTGCTTCACTCGATTACAGAGAGGTTTCCACACCAATCTTTTCCTGAGTCAAAGGAGCTCTTCAGCTTGCTTTGCATCCAGTCAAACCTCTAGTTTATATAAACCCCAATTCCTTTTCCTTGTTTGTTTTGCAACTTCGAGCAGCAGTCAGTATTTCACTCTTCTTCTACAGTAACCACAAAGTTCCCAAGTTATCACCACAGAGAGGATGCTTACAGACTTCTTTCTAAAAGATCAATTTCATGTTCTTCTCTTGCTAAGCACTGCACAATGATCTGTGATGTCCTAAGTTAATCAGGTGCCTCAGCAGAGCTCTTTCTGCTCTTGAAGCGCTCGTTCAGAACGTGGCTTGGACTCTCCAAACGATCCTCCTATTTGTTAAAGCAATGAATGACTCTGTGAAGGCAATTTTTCAAAGCTCTGCAGAAGTTAGATAACATAATGAAGAGCAGGATCAGTGACATTAGCAGCTGCTTCAGAAGCAGCACTTAGCTCAACCTCAGAAACACTTTCATGGCACTTCCCAGCTCCCAGCAAATTGGCAGCTATTATGCAGGAGATCACAGGCTAGGGGGATTTGGGGCCACTCTGATGCATAAGAACACACATGATGGACATCACCAGCAGCTTCTTTTATGTTTGCCAGTAATTAATACCACAATGGCAAAAAAGGACACCCAATAAATCTGTGCTATGTTGGATGGGGATTTTCATTCGAAGCAGAAGTCTAACTCAAGCTGCATAATCTACTCTGCAAATGATCAAGATGTTCAGGCTGCAGAAGAGAAGGCTGCAAGGAGACCTAACTGTGACCTTCCAGTGTCTGAAGAGGGCTACAAGAAAGCTGGGGAGGGATTTTTTAGGCTGTCAGGGAGTGATAGGACAGGGGGGAATGGAGCAAAACTAGAAATGGGTAGGTTCAGATTGGATGTTAGGAAGAAGTTGTTCCCCATGAGGGTGGTGAGAGACTGGCACAGGTTGCCCAGGGAGGTGGTGGAGGCCTCATCCCTGGAGGTTTTGAAGGCCAGGCTGTACATGGCTCTGAGCAACCTGCTGTAGTGTGAGGTGTCCCTGCCCATGGCAGGGGGTAGGCACTGGCTGATCCTTGAGGTCCCTTCCAATCCTGACAATTCTGTGATAAAGAGGAGAAAAGCTCAATGGGATGCAGAATACAGATTCACCCAGGCTGGAAAAGACCTTCGAGACCATCAAGTCCAAGCTCTCACCCAACACCACCTGATCAACTAACCCATGGCATCAAGTGCCCCATCCAGGCTCTTCCTAAACACTTCCAGTGATGGTGACTCCACCACCTCCCTGGGCAGCACATTCCAATGGCCAATCTCTCTTGCTGGGAAGGATTTCTTGCTAACATCCAGCCTGAACCTCCCCTGGCACAGCTTGAGACTGTGTCCTCTCAGCTCTTTTAGAGCTTCAAGGTAGAATATTTATCAATAGAAACCAACAGTGAGAAATGTGTAGGAAAATATATGTAAGGCAAAGAAAATCCACCTCAGACATTTTAAATTATCAGGTCATATGCTGAGGCTTTCCTCCTCCTCTTTCCTTCCTCCCTCTCAGACTGTCTGAATCCTCTGGAAAATTCTTTTACAGCCAAAATCTAGTTCTAAACTGTAACATCTTTCCAAATCGATGCAAAGATAAGCACCCAGGTTCATGCTAAGCTAAGTGTTTCAGAATCCATCTATTATTACACCACATTCTTAAAGGCTGAACATAAGTATGGAACTGAAATCTCTTTCAACAACAGCCTTGTTGTTTTGGTTTGTCTGGGGCTTCCTCCCCCTGCGTTATTTTTCTGTGCTTATTATCACCTAAAAAGAAGTCAAGTGCAATAAATCAGCACAACTTATTTTGAAATGTGCTCTAAGACAAATTAGCAGAGAGAGAGCATGAAAAGAGAGGTAATTTGTATCAACTTCCTCTCTGGGTACCCGAGCTCTGTAGCACACTTTGAGTCCAATCAATACACAGTTAAGCAGGGGCGAAACATTTGGTCTTTGAGAAGCTGCCAGGGTAGCAGGACAGGTGCCAGAACAGCAGAAATCACACTAGATGGAAACAAGAGATGTGGAGAGTCAAGGAACTCCAAGAGAAAATAACATCACCTCCTAAACCCCTCAAGGAATGAAGAGAACATAAGCAGAAATAAGGGGAGGCAGGGGAAGCTAAGGGAAAGACATTAACAAAGACACTGAAAGTGACATTGAAAAAGCAAAGCATTGCTCAGTTCAGGCAATTCATTTCTATGTCCTTCTTATTCCATAACTCATTACAGCTCTCTGGCAATTCATTAGGCTCCTCTGACAAACACCCTGTTTGACTCTGAGATGCCCTCAGGATCAAACCTCCCATCCATTACTGCACTCCCAGCACTCAGATCCCCATTAGACTTCTGGTGGACACTCCAGCAAACGCTTTGCAAAAGGGAAGTGCTGCATGCCAGCGTTACACATCATTGCTGAAAGGCTTGATTGCACACCAAAAAGTGCTATTTTGGATAGCAAAAAATAACTTAGCTAAAAGCAAGGTAATAATTTTCATCTGAGTAATTTTTTTCCTGCTGGAGAGGAGATGATGAGTTACTGCTCTAATACAATGCACACCTACGCCTGGCTCAAGGCTTTGTAAATCACTGAGGCTGTTCCAAGAATAACTTTAAGCCAAGTGGTGTTATTGAAGCAGTTTGGTATTTGGGGGGCTCTTTATCTTCACAACATTACTTTGAACTCTGCTGATGTTCATTGAAGATCTTGTGCACAGAGACATAAAGAAACGGACATTTTGAGGCTAGCACATTCACAAACGAGACCAAAACTGGGCTCACTTCCCTGCAACAGCGTTCCCACTCCACAGCTGAAGCACCAGAGACCTGAGCTGCTACCTAGGGTGTCATTCAAATTAAACAAACTCATCAGGTACTGCAATGATTAGTTACTATAAAAGAAGATGTCATATTCAATATTTTTCTTGCAGCTTAGGATAGTATTGATTACTGCCTCCAGTGCTGGAGTCCCCAGCATGAGAAGGACACAGCTGCTGGCTAGAGTCCAGAGGAGGCCACAAAGATGATCCAAGGTTGCAGCACCTCTGCTGTGAGCACAGGCTGAGGCAGCTGGGGAGGGGGAGCTAGAGAAGAGAAGGCTCCAGGGGGACCTCAGAGCTGCCTGCCAGGACCTGAAGGGATCCTGCAGGAAGGCTGCAGAGGGACTTCTCCTGAGGGTGTCTAGAGACAGGCCAAGGGGGAATGGTTGGAAGCTGAGGCAGAGCAGGGTTAGAGTGGAGCTGAGGAAGAAGTTGTTCAGCAGGAGGCTGCTGAGACTCTGGCCCAGGCTGCCCAGGGAGGCTGTGGCTGCCTCCTGCCTGGGGGTGCTGCAGGCCAGGCTGGATGAGGCCTTGAGCAGCTCAGTGTAGCTGAGAGGTGTCCCTGGGCATGGTGGGGACTTGGAGTAGATCTCTCTGAGGTGCCTTCCAACCTGAGCCATTCTTTGGTTCTCCTTTCAATCAGCAGGCAGGTGGGTCTCAGAAAATACATTCAATTTTAATTTTGTTGAGAACATTTGTAAAAATCAGTTCACAATTTCAGATTCTCAGCACCAGCAGTAAAGGTGAAGCAGAAATATCTCAAGGCCTTAAGAAAAACTGAGAAACCCTCATCTGGCTTCTCTTGCTTTTCAGCACAAGTGTATTGTGTTGTGCTATCTGTGTCTCTTAGCTTCCACATAGTGGTTGCTCATTTCTGTGTGCTTGAATTTAAAACACATTGGAAGCTTTCCTCCATCCAGGCCCTAATATTGTCATACAAGGGTTTTCATTCTCTCATTTCTGTAACCCACTCAGAACACAGAACTCTTGGGAATGTCCACAATACAACAAATTGGAATGTGCTGCTCAGGGAGGTGGGGGAGTCACCAACCCTGGATGTGTTTAAAGGCGGTTTGGACGTGGGGCCTGGGGACATGGTTTAGGGAGGAACTCTGAGCAGGGTTATCAGCTGGACTGGGTGATCCCGAGGGCCTTTACAACCTGAATGTTTCTGTGATTCTGGGAGATGTGATGGATCAAAAGTCACTGAGAGTCAGACTGAAGCAGTGCCATAAAATAAGAGTTTATAACAACAACGAAGTTCAGAGACAGAACCACAGCAACAGGGAGGCATGGTTTCAGCATCTCCTATCAGCACAACTCAGTACTGGCTGAACAACATATTTCTGACCCCAGGCCACAGGAGCAACTATTCAAATAGGGTCATAACAATTAGAGGAACACAAAGCAACGATAAGAGATGATTCTAGAGATGGTAGCAACAGTTATTGCAGTCTGATGAATGCAAACCACATTCTTAATGAACAACAACACAAAACAATAGTAAACAAAAATGGCTCCAAGGCAAGATGAGCAATTCCTGAGCATTTACTACGAGCTCCTTAAGAGGACACCCATGATATCCAACTAAATGTTAATGATTCATGGGTTTGTAATGAGACATGTTGGGTTTATTACATGCAATAAGATATTTTGGCCATAAGTAAATTAAGGCCTTTATTGCTACGAGAATGAACAATTAGCTCAGACATTGCCAATGTACAAATACTGGAATTTGCTTTCTCTGAAGAAACAACAGAAAAAGGATCATTAATTAGGCTGCTAACTGCTGGATTATTTCAGGTGAGCAGCAATAGCAAACTTGGGCTTTTATTGCAAGCTTACTGATGGAGAATTTACTCATGTGAACCATCTGAGGAATCCCCGAGTATCTGGAATGAATGAAGAATACCTTCATCACAGAATGGCTCAGGTTGGAAGGGAGCTCAGAGCTCACCTGCTCCAACCTCCCCACCATGCCCAGGGACACCTCTCAGCTACACTCAGCTGCTCAAGGCCTCATCCAGCCTGGCCTGCAGCACCCCCAGGCAGGAGGCAGCCACAGCCTCCCTGGGCAGCCTGGGCCAGAGTCTCAGCAGCCTCCTGCTGAACAACTTCTTCCTCAGCTCCAGTCTGACCCTGCTCTGCCTCAGCTTCAAACCATTCCCCCTTGGCCTGTCTCTAGACACCCTCAGGAGAAGTCCCTCTGCAGCCTTCCTGCAGGATCCCTTCAGGTCCTGGCAGGCAGCTCTGAGGTCCCCCTGGAGCCTTCTCTTCTGCAGGCTGCACACCCCCAGCTCCCTCAGCCTGTGCTCACAGCAGAGCTGCTCCAGCTCTTAATCTTGGTATCTATTCAATTTTTAATTATTCAACAAATTAGAGTCATTTGGGGAGACATTTCTCCTCTAAAGTGATACTATCAAAAATACAGAGAATAAAGACAAGTATCAAAGACTCCTAAGTTAAAACAGCTAGAAAGCAAACCCAATGCTATTTTTACCTCCCTAGATGAGGGTGAAGATGTCTAACAGTGTACATTGCACAGACATGTTTGTATGTTACACACAGCTCTGCACCTGAAGAAGATACCTAACAATTTTTTACTCATGCTCCAGTCCCTATCAACTGGGACAATGAGGTTTGCTTCTTGATGAGTGAGGCTTACTGAGGTCAGAAAACAAGTGCCACAATGCCATAGGTGAAAAAATAGCTTCAGTTGTGAGTGCCAACAGCCAGCAGCTGCTGGCAGCTGTTGTTTGATGTGTGTGTGCAATCAAAATTAAACTGCTGAACCCTCAGGTAATGCAGATCATTATCATGATGTCACAGACTGACCCCCTGCTTCAAAATATTGGCATCCCTTATTCAAGAGAGACAGGGAGCTGCTGGACAGAGTCCAGTGGAGAGCTATGAGGATGATGAAGGGACTGGAACATCCCTGGGGCTGTTTGGTCTGGGGCAAAAGATGACTGAGAGAGGATCTGATCAATGTCTGTCAATACCTGAGGGGTGGGGGGTCAGGATGAAGGTGCCAGGCTCTGTTTGGTGGTGCCCAGGGAGAGGACAAGGAACAACAGGGACAAACTGGAACCCAGGAGGTTCCACCTCAACAGAAGGAGAGTACTGGAGGCCTGGAGCAGGCTGCCCAGAGAGGTTGTGGAGTCTCCTCTTCCGGAGACCTTCCAACCCCACCTGGATGTGTTCCTGTGTGCCCTGCCCTGGGTCATCCTGCTCTGGGAGTGGTGCTGGATTGGATGATCTCTGGAGGCCCCTTCCCACCCCTCCCATTCTGTGATTCTGTGAATTCTCCATATTCCCTGTACATACACCCACTCATGTACTGCCCCATGCAAGTTAAACACACGTGAATATCTGTACCAGACGTCAAACTTGGAGGAGCTGTGCTGTTATTGGTAGGGACTCTTGTAAGCATCCCAGCAACACCACAATGCTCCTTCACCAGCCTCAAGACAGGGACAGTGTTAACAGCACATCTGAGGAACTCCACCTGTGGGTGAGGTAAGCCTGTATTTCTGACTATCAAGAAAGGAAATAACCTCTCTGTAAGGGAAGATCACAGCTGTTAAGATCTGGAAGGCTGAGAACCCTGAAGTTCAGCTCACCAGTACTGATGCAGCTCTCGCCGTCCTTGCTGAGCCTCCATCCCTCGTAGCACGAGCACTTGACGGTGCTTTTATGCTGCTCACAGACTTGGCTACACTTCAGGTGCTTGCTACAATAATCCATAACCTCACAGGTTTTGTTGTCTGCTCCAAGACTGAATCCTGCAGGGCAGGAGCACACAATTCTTCCTCCAGGAACCACAGAACATTGATGGCTACATCCACCGTTGTTGAGGGAACATTCATCTGAAAGAACACCAAACAAAACCAAACCCAAACACTAAGAGCCACAGGGGCTGTCAGTTTACTGCAGGTTTTTCAAGTCTCTTAGGTCAAATAAAACACAGCAGAGGCCCCTCAGCAGTGCAAATTGAATTTTACAGTTATTAAACAGCTTTTTTTATTTATTATCGTTGTTATATTTTAAATTACCTCATTTCTAAGTGTTCAGCAACTCAGTAGCTTCCTGGCAGCCCTTCAGGATTTTAGCACTGCAGATGTACAATGCATCCCCACTTCTACAGGCTCTCATTAGCATTATTTCACTCATGAAAGAATTAAAGAGTGCCCATTCAGACTCAGTCCAAAGACCATTACAGGTCACCCACCTCCAAGAGTGACCGAAAGAATTACGCTTTCCCAATGACTTCCTTTGCTTCCAGCCATCTGAGCTTGCAGGGGCATGGCTCTCATTCTTAGTCCTGTGTATCTATGTCTCAAGGACTTGTCAAAGAAACATATCCAAGTAAGATTTAAAAGGACTCAGGAGCTCTTTCCCCTTGCTTTCCAGTAACAGCTCCTAGAGAATGCTCCTTCTCCATTCTGTGTGTCAGTACTCTCACACTGCATTCTGCAGGCAGCTGGTGAGTTGCCAAGCTCTGCTAAACGTCTGAGGGTGATTGGTGGAACCTTTAGAGCATCTGAAGGAAAAGTGTGACACTCATGTCTGCCAGAAAGTCTGTGACCTCTGGAGAAGGAAAGCACAGAACTACTTACACCTCATAGCTCAGCTGGGGGCATCGAGGGGAGGGCCAAGCTGATCTGTTGCCACACGGGAAGCCAGGCTTCACTTTTCTTGTTTCAGTCTATTTGTGTCTTCTAGCTCTTTGGTTTGATTCTAACAAGTCTCTGACAGCCTTGCACACTTGAGATAAACTCTACGAACCACAAGAGCTTTCTACAGAAGAATTATTTCTTCCCATGTAAAGGAAAACCAAAACCAAACTAACTGAGCACCCTAACTTCTAACCCCAGGTTTGGGGCTTTTTGTGCAGTTTTCATCATGGCCAAAGAAAGTCAACCTCTTCAATGTGCCCAACGTGGCAGTGTGCTGCCAAGCATCCCAAGCTCCCCCTCCCCTTTATGTTTTAGAACTAAATAGCTAACAACTGCTGAAATACTCAGGGGCTGCTAATTGTCACTACTAGTTGTAACTACCATGAAAAAAATCAGCTTGGCCCTTTACAGTATCCAAGAGGATACAGGAGTCATAAAGGGCTATACTACCAGGAGCAACATAATTGTGCAGTCACAGCAGCAGCAGAGAAGGAATAAAAATGACAGAGGATTTAGGTTTACACCATAATCTAGCCACAGAGAATTCAAGCTCCCTCTCACAGCACACAGCCTGCAGAGCAGTGGAGCAGGACGGGGCAGATCTCTTTGCCATCTCCTGCAGCAGCTGTTGCCCAGCCTGTAAGCTTTGCCTCCCACGCCAAGCAGCTCTGCTTAGCCCAGTGCAGGGCCTTCTAGTAAGGAGAGATTCCAGTCAGTGGAACTGCTTGCAAGCATCCCCAAAGGCTTTGTAAGGGAATGCTGGAGATGGTGAAACGCTGTGCAAAGCAAGGTCAGCGTAGGAAGGCTAATTGTTGGTACCCTACAAAAGAATCACAGAATTACCTTCATTCTCCTGCAGCGTTTCACCACTTCTCCCTACACCAGCACCACAGGACAATACCACTGCCACAGTGCTGTAAATTCTTTCAGCACCTATTCATTTTATCTTTGCATGTTGATAACAATTCAATTAGTTTATCATCTAGACTTCTGCCACATGTACACAATTACATTTGTACCTTTTGACTGAATACAATTTTGCCCAGATAACCTACATTGTCTGACGTGCCATGAAATCCAGTCACCACCAAGGAGCCATGGAAGTAGCTCTGGAGAAAGAGACTTGGGGGGGTTGGTTGATGAGAAGCTCCCCAAGAGCCAGCAGTGCCCTCCTGCAGCTCAGCAGGCAGTTGTGTGTTGGGCTGCAGCCTGAGGAGTGTGGGCAGCAGGGCAGGAGAGGGGATGCTGCCCCTGGAGTCTGCTCTGCTCAGACCTCACCTCCAAATCCTGCCTCCAGTCCTGGTGTCCCCAGCATAAAAAGGACACAGAGCTGCTGGAGTGAGTCCAGAGGAGGCCACAAAGATGATTCAAGGGCTGGAGCAGCTCTGCTGTGAGCACAGGCTGAGGGAGCTGGGGGTGTGCAGCCTGGAGGAGGGAAGGCTCCAGGGGGACCTCAGAGCTGCCTGCCAGGACCTGAAGGGGTCCTGCAGGAAGGCTGCAGAGGGACTTTTGCTGAGGGTGTCTGGAGACAGGACAAAGGGGAATGGTTTGAAGCTGAGGCAGAGCAGGGTTGGACTGGATCTGAGGAAGAAGTTCTTCAGTAGGAGGAGACTCTGGCCCAGGCTGCCCAGGGAGGCTGTGGCTGCCTCCTGCCTGGGGGTGTTGCAGGCCAGGCTGGATGAGGTTTTGAGCATCTGAGTGTAGTTGAGAGGTGTCCCTGCCCAGATGAGCTCTGAAGTCCCTTCCAACCTGAGCCATTCCAGGATTTTATCATTCCCTCAGGACCTCTTACACAGCTACTAACAGGATTCTATCAACTCAAACTTTTGGCAGCTGGAGAAAATGACAAATTACCTTCACTACTTCCAGATAATACCAGAGCTTTCACAATTGTTTTCCTCCAGGAGTACTTTAAGGGGTCAGGAAATGAAAGAGTTACATTTTCCCTTATTTGAAGCAAACTAATACTTCCAGCACCCAATGTTATTTAAAGTAAGCAAGCACCCAGTATTATTGAAAGCAAAAGTCCTCCCCGAGGCTGCTGTGGTAACACCTGAGCAAGAGCAGCTTGAGAACTGTTTGCTTTGGGGATTTTCAGCAGGAGGAATCGTGACAGACAAGAACCAGGAAAATGTGTCTAAAAGAAGTACCACAAAGATCGCCTTCATCAGATCCATCAGGACAATCTCTTCTCCCATTGCAGAGCTTCTCAGGCTGTAGGCAGATGGAGGTATCATTAGCACAAGGGTATTTTGGTGGTCCACACATATAGCCCTCGCAATTATCCTCATCAGACTGATCCTCACAATCAATATCGCCATCACATAGCCACGCTCTGCTAATGCATCTCCCTTGGAGAAAAGAGACAACAAACACAGCAAATCAGACTGCAGCAAACTTGAGGCAAAGTCCTTCAGTAACATCACACAGCTTTTTTTTATTTATTTATTTACTTTATTGTGCTTTCCTATGAGCAGCACTTCCCTCTTGGGAGGGCAGAAAGAAATCAGCTTGGGTTTATACGCCGAAGCATCATCCACAGCAGTGCTGGCAGCCTAATTTTCCAAACACCATCAATCCTAATGATTTCTCTGCTGAGCAGAGCTGCACACAGGCAGGAGACAGCCTCAGTCTCTTAAATACACCAAATCAGACAAAAAATGCTTTCATTTCTGTGTAACTCCTGCTTTTCCTTGTGTCCCTCTCTTCGTCTTCAACAGCTTTCCACAGGAGCAGTGCTTCACTAACTCACTTCCTATTAGGATGGGTTTGAGGAACAAAAGTCTGTCCAGCAAGGACACCAGTTTGGGGCTCCCCAGTTCAAGAGAGACAGAGACCTGCTGGAGAGAATCCAGTGGAGAGCCACGAGGATGATTAAGGGACTTGAGCATCTCCCCCCTAGAGAGAGACTGAGAACCCTGGGGCTGTTTAGTCTGGAGAAGGCCAAGAGAGCACCTGATCAATGCCTATCAATAGCTGAGGGGTGGGTGTCAAGTGAAGGGGGCCAAGGTCTTTTCAGTGGTGCACAGTAATAAGACAAGGAACAACAGGCTTGAGCTTGAACATAGAAGATTTCACCTCAACATGAGCAGAAACCTCTTTACAGTGATAGGGACAGAGCCCTGGAGCAGGCTGCCCAGAGAGGTTGTGGAGTCTCCTGCTCTGGACACATTCAAAACCCACCTGGATGTATTCCTGTGTGACCTACCCTGAGTGGGGAGGTTGGAGGAGATGAGTTCTGAGGTCTCTTCCAACCTGAGTTATTCTGTGATGAGTGAAACACTTTCTCTACCAAAGCCTTCTTCAGGCAGAAGCACCTGCAAGATCAGCTTCCTTAACCTATGGTCCTACCTGTTGTCTTTCTTAACTGGAGAATAAAATAGCTGTCAGCTCTATTCAGTCCAAAAGGTGTTACCAAAGGTCTGACTAACCCCACTGATTGTAGCTAGCAAGTAGTAAGTTTATGCTTGAGAACTGACAAATCGTTTGGGAGAGGAGCACACACACCATATTCTTTATTATCTTGAAGTCATCACTGCAAAGCAGTGGTGGAATGAAAGCTAAGGGAAAGTACCAACGTCAAGCAAACCAACCAGATCCCAAAGCCAATTGATGTTGCTTCCTGTAGAGCCCCTGATCTGTTTTGTAATCCTTTTACACACAACCATGTTCCCAGAGCAAATCAGCCTCCCTGCCTTTCTCCTACCTTGATGAAGGTTTGTTTGACAACAAAAGATTCCTGTCTCACAGGGATAGCTCCGAGATGTTCTGCTGCAAGGAGCTCATCTTTGCAAAGGCTCTAGAAAGATGGATTTACTGAAGCCTTATGCCCACCTTCAAACCATTACTTAGAGTTCACTGAAGTGCTTTTGGTTTCTTAGCCCTTGCTGCAGCTCTGGCTCGCAAGCACTTCAGCAGAACTCCATCACACATTGATAGCCTCAGTGGATGTATCTGTTCCTCTCCACAGCTCTTGTGTGTAACACAGCAGGAGCGTGTGGCCAGCACTGAAGCAGTGCTTCGGCAGCGATGCTGATGCAACAAGTGCATGGGAAACCCTGAGCCAAATGCTTCTCCAAGATACCTTATTTCCTAGTAATATCAGAAAGTTAATTTTGCTGTTCAGTCCTTTTGGGGATCCTGAGCACAATAACTGCATTGACTGACTGTCCTTTCACCTGCAGGAAAACTGCTTTGCTGAAGTGCATCCAATTCCCCCTAACAGTTAATTCTTAGTGCCCAGAAGTGCAATATCTTGCTCATCTGTAGCATGGGCTCCCTCTCGCTCTCGCTAAGGTGAAGGAATGTTCTGTGCTGACACATAGAAGTAGGGCTGGGATGGTTCATGATCTTGCTTGTCCTGTGCAACACACATTTGGGACTCAGACTGAGTGCACTGTTTCAAGAACGTGGTGTTCTCTGGGACTTAAAAGCTCATAGTAGAAAGGAGATGTTTGTTTTCCAGCAGGAAGCACAAGGGAAATTTCAGGGCCTAAAGAAGAGGTTGCCACAGGGAAGAGTGGCAGCATGAACCCAGCATAAGCCCAGCAGGGGAACAGCAGAGAGGTTTCTAGTTTACTTGCTGGGGTGCTTTGGTTTTAGTGACTTTTTTAATGTCAAGAGAAAGGTCATCCTTCTGAGCCATCACTCTGGGCAGAAGAAGATTGCTATGGTGGTTGTATAGGATGTGCAGCTCTGAAGATCTGAAAGTGAGAGAGAAGACAGAGCAGCAAGGACTGAGTGGGAGTAAGCCTGGCAAACCTAGCTCATGACCAATAAATAGCCTTTCCACTCCCCCTCTGAACTCCTCCATGCCTCCCATTCTAATTTTCTTTCCTCTCTCAAAGCTGCTCCTGTGCCATCTCTCCACAGCAAACCTGTCCTCAGCAGCCCTCATGGAATCTGCAAGGCTGCCCTACCAATTTCCTCATCTTCTTTTTCAAAGCCCCATGCTTCCCAGCTTCTCCATCGTCAGCTTCTCTCTGCTCTCTGCATCGCCCATACTTGCATCTTGTCTCTTACACTCCTCACCCAGACAGTACTGCTGCTGCTATTTGCCTCTTCCAGTCTCACCAAGGTGCCACCTTGACTTTATTTCTCCTCTATGCACATTCCTTTCTATCCACTCCAACAAAATCCTAGCTCTTCCCTTATCTTCTTCCTCCTCTGGTATATTATTAACATGTGAGAACAAGGAAAGATAAAATAACAGCCCACAGGGCAGCACTGAAAATGGTTAAGAACCAAAGCTTAACTGCTCCCTGAAATAAATATCACATGCACTGAGCACGACAAATGGGCATTGCAGCTCTGATCTGCTGCTGACTGAACTGGACTAGGCACAGCTCTTCTGCATTTGCCTTCCAGAGCAACTTCATTTTATGACCATTACAGAAACTGGGTAACTTTTCAAGTCAGACTGCAAAGATTCTGCTCTTGGACCAGTACTACTAACTGCAGGGTGGGGAATGGGGTAAAACAGGCAGATTTATGTAGTACATATAACTGAAATTAAGTACATGCCTACAACAGCTTTGGGAAGGCAGAACCAGTGCTGCCATCCAAGGAGATCTGGGTAAAGGTGAACCTCATGCAGATCAATAAGAACAAGTGCAGGGTCCTGCATCTGGGAAGGAACACCACCAGGCACCAGTACAGGCCAGGGCCTGCCCTGCTGGAAAGCAGCTCCATGGAGAAAGACCTTGGAGTGCTGGTGGGCAGCAAGTCCTGCACGGGACAGCAAAGCAGCTCTGTGGAGAAAGACCTTGGAGTGCTGGTGGGCAGCAAGTCCTGCACGGGACAGCAATGTGCCCTGGTGGCCAAGAGAGCCAAGGGCATCCTGGGGTGCAGCAAGAAAAGTGTGGCCAGCAGGGCTGGGGAGGTTCTCCTGCCCCTCTACTCTGCCCTGCTCAGACCACACCTGGTGTGCTGTGTCCAGTTCTGGGCTCCCCAGTTCAAGAGAGACAGAGACCTGCTGGAGTGAGTCCAATGGAGAGCTATGAGGATGCTTAGGGGACTTGAACATCTGCTATGAAGAGAGACTGAGAGCCCTGGGGCTGTCTAGTCTGGAGCAGGAAAGGCTGAGAGGGGATCTGATCAATGCCTATCAATATCTGAGGGGTGGGTGTGGCAGAGCCTGGAGCAGGCTGCCCAGAGAGGTTGTGGAGTCTCCTGCTCTGGAGACTTTCCAACCCCACCTGGATGTGCTCCTGTGTGACCTGCCCTGGGTAACCCAGCTATGGCAGGGGGGGTGGACTGGATGATCTCTGGAGGTCCCTTCCAACCCCTATCATTCTGAATATAAAAGATGAAGTTGGATCTTATCAGTCTAGTCTAATTTAAAAGAAGCCTTATCTAATTTAGAAGCAGAAAATAACTAGCTAGATGTAGCCTAACAGGAGTCCATCTCAGCCAGGTAGTCATTGCAACCCACATCCTCCTGCTGTGCAAACCTGGGTATGTTTTTCATCCCATCAGCACAAACAACAGTGTGATGTTCTTGAAAACCAAATTAGAAATGCCATTCTGAAATGCTGCTAACTCAAGTGCCCTGCAGCTCTTTGTCTGCCTCTGGACAGCACAGCTCAAGAGCTGCACAGGTTGTTCCAGTGACAGCAAGGATTCTCCTTAAAAAGATAACATGGAAATAGAAGATATGTGAGGGCAAGGAAATAAAACAAATAGCAATAATGATTAAATCATAATAATCATGTAATAACAGTAATGACAACAACAATAATAACTAGTTTCTCCAGCAACAAAAAATGTTGTTAAGGAGACATTAGGCATTGCTCTTTCAGTAGTCAATAGATTTATCAGTGAAAAGATGAAGCCAATCAACTCAGCTTGCAGCAAAGATCCAGATGACTTACTAGGGAAAAATGTTCTGCTCTTAGAGGCAATTGACTGAAAGTTAGAGAATATTGTCTGCTGGATATCCTGGGGGGTACATCAGGAGAGAGGCTGGACATGATGGATTCTTGTGGCCACCATCACTCTAAGCAAGAACAATCAGGCTTGGCCGAGGGCTGACAAGTGCTGTAATTGTACCATGACACTCGTGCCAGAGCCAACACACACTGCAGTAAGGGAAGGGCCTGCAGCTACTACTCTCAGCCATTAAACAAAAAGAAGCAAGCAGGGGAGGGGGCAGGAAGGTTGCACTGCTCCTGTTCCCACCAGCTGTCACCTCCCTCGAAAAGGAGTGCCTGGGACAGCTCCCCCCATGCACATGTTCCTGCCCAGACCTATCAGGTTTTGTATTAGGAACTCAGATGCCAGCAGCTGGCATTCTGTGAGGAGAAATTAGCCAATTCTCCTCTTTCCTGAACACTTCTCATACCTGTGGAAGCCAGACAGTGTCAGTTATCTAGAACAATCCAGAGAGAAAATGACCCTGATTCTGAAACCTGGAAGAGTCGCCTCAGACACTATTTCCATGAACCCATTGCTCCTCCTGGGTCCAGCTGATAAACAGCTAAACAAAGCACTGGCTTTTCTGCTTTCTGCTCCAAGGCATTACCAACATTCCTCCTCCAGCAGAGCAGCTTTGCTCCTTCCAGACAAACACAGGGAAATACAAGAATTATGGATTGAACCGTCACAGCTGATCCGTAAAGCGATGTTTCCCCTCGACCAACAAGCAGGACTGCATTTCCCTCTGCATCAGAGCTGAGCACCCTCCAATTCAGCACATTCTGGATGAAAATAATTTTTGGCTGTATTATATGTGGCAGCCAGAGAAGTTCCACTTCATCCTTCCTCCTGAGACACTGCACTTCTTGCACTGGGTTGCAAACACAGCTAAGTATGACCCTGCCAATAGCTGAGGGGATCCTGCAGGAAGGCTGCAGAGGGACTCTTCATGAGGGTGTCTAGAGACAGGCCAAGGGGGAGTGGTTTGAAGCTGAGGCAGAGCAGGGTTAGAGTGGAGCTGAGGAAGAAGTTGTTCAGCAGGAGGCTGCTGAGACTCTGGCCCAGGCTGCCCAGGGAGGCTGTGGCTGCCTCCTGCCTGGGGGTGCTGCAGGCCAGGCTGGATGAGGCCTTGAGCAGCTGAGTGTAGCTGAGAGGTGTCCCTGGGCATGGTGGGGAGGTTGGAGCAGGTGAGCTCTGAGCTCCCTTCCAACCTGAGCCATGCTGTGATTTTGTGATTAGAATAGGGTTTTCTTTCCTGAATCAATTATATTGCCTAATGGCAACAACATTACTGCTTCCTATACCCTGAATGAAATCTCCTTTTGAAAGCTGTTTTTCTCCTAGTGTCACATTAAGCTTCAAAAGAAACTGTAAATAGATTAATTCCATGCCAGCAGACATTAAGTTCTTCCTCAGCTGGACTGTCCCTGGAGAAATTGCTCTATCTAAGCTTTGTTTTGTCAAACACAGCCTCAGACTGGCATATTCTTTTCATATTTCTTAATGAAGTACACTTAGTAAAATTTGATGCTAACCATCCTCAAAAGAATACATTTCAACACTGTGCCTCTTATTTCCAGTGCTGTGCTTCCCAGTTCCTCAAAATCTTTCAGCCTATTACTTCACATCCTCTTAATCAACTTACTTCCAGGGCAAAGATGGAAACCAGAAGAACACACCTGGAATTTGATGTACTATCAGAGGCTATATTTAAGCATTTGGTGTGATACCATAAAGAAGAGTTGCAGTGCTAAGTGAAGGTCCCAGCCTTGGAGCCATTTAGGAACAGACTTGATGTGTCCCTGGGGAGCCTGCTCTAGTTGGAGGTGTCCCCGGTGTTGGCCAAGATGACCTTTGAGGATCCTTTCCAACCCAGGGTGATGTGTGAGTCTGTGAAAGCAATCTGCAGTCCCATCCCTGTTTGAGGGATCCTTTGAGGATCCTTTCCAACCCAGTGTGATGTGTGGGTCTGTGAAAGCAATCTGCAGTCCCACCCCTGTTACGCTGGAAACCAGCAGACAGGATGGGGCAGTGCATTAGTATTCTTCTCCTGCTGGGAGCACAGCGACACCACCTCAGTGTCACCAAACACGGAAAGCAGTACTCAAGCAGCAGGTATGGGCTCACACCACATACAGAGAATGAGGAGAGCAAGGCCATACCTGTGCTCCTGCAGGAGAACTTGGTTTTGCCATCGCACAGGCGGATGGTTCCGTTGCAGCCCCTCTCATCGCTGCCATCCTCACAGTCCTTCTCCCCATCGCACCGCCACAGCTCCGGGACGCAGCTCCCGTCAGGGCTGCACTGAAATTCCTTCCCACTGCATCTCCCAGGAGCAGGAGTTTCTTAGGAAAACAAGAGTTCTTACATTGGAGACTCTGCTCACAGGAGTTTTGTGCATGCCACACTTACAATGATATGGAATCCTCCTCCCTAGCCAAAGCCAGAATCCCAGTCCCCAGGTGTAACACTCACTAATCACTACTGCTTCCTAACTCAGCACAAGTGTTACACAACCTCTTTATCCTGCTCCCTCCCTTCACTTCCCCCTCCACCACAAGGTAAAATCATAGAATAGAATCACAGAATTGTCAGGGTTGGAAGGGAGCTCAAGGATCAGCCAGTTCCAACCCCCCTGCCACGGGCAGGGACACCTCACACTACAGCAGGTTGCTCACAGCTACATCCAGCCTGGCCTTAAACACCTCCAGGGATGAGGCTTCCACCACCTCCCTGGGCAACACATCCTGTTGTTTTATCAGAGTCATGCAGTAGGAAGTACTCAGGACAGTGAGTTTGGTTGGGGGGTGTTGTGCTCATTTATGTTTGTGCCTTTTTTCTTCCCCCTCCCCCCCCTTTATTTTTTTTTTTGACTCTTAGTGACTTGGTTACAGGTGAGGTGCCAGGGCCGGGGGGAATGGAGCAGAACTAGGAATGGGGAGATTCAGATTGGCTGTGAGGAAGAAGTTGTTCCCCCATGAGGGTGGTGAGACACTGGCACAGGTTGCCCAGGGAGGTGGTGGAAGCCTCATCCCTGGAGGTGTTTGCAGCCAGGCTGGATGTGGCTGTGAGCAGCCTGCTGTAGTGTGAGGTGTCCCTGCCCATGGCAGGGGGGTTGGAACTGGCTGAGCCTTGAGGTCCCTTAGTTTCATAGTTTCATAGTTTCAGTTAGGGTTGGAAGGGACCACAAGGATCATCTAGTTCCAACCCCCCTGCCATGGGCAGGGACACTCTACCCTAGATCAGGCTGGACAGAGCCTCGTCCAGCCTGGTCTTAAACACCGCAAGGGACGGGGCCTCAACCACCTCCCTGGACAACCCATTCCAGGCCTTCACCACCCTCACGGTGAAGAACTTCCTCATGTCCAGCCTGAATCTCCCACCTCCAGCTTCATCCCATTCCCCTTAGCCTATCACTCCCTGATAGTCTGAAAAGTCCCTCCCCAGCCTTCCTGTAGGCCCCTTCAGATACTGGAAGGCCACAATGAGGTCACCTCGGAGCCTTCTCTTCTCCAGACTGAACAGCCCCAACTCCTTCAGTCTGTCTTCATAGGAGAGGTGCTCCAGCCCTCTGATCATCCTCCTGGCCCTGCTCTGGACACCTTCCAGCCCCTCCAGATCCCTCTTGTAA
Organism: Colaptes auratus; assembly: GCA_015227895.2. NCBI lineage: Eukaryota > Metazoa > Chordata > Aves > Piciformes > Picidae > Colaptes > Colaptes auratus. The sequence goes on from CM026887.1 coordinate 48,203,115, forward strand.
TAGGGGCTCCAGAACTGGACGCAGTACTCCAGGTGGGGTCTCACCAGACCCTATGACCTCTTCCAAATCCTATGACAATTCTGTGATTCTGTGATTCTAGGGGACACCACCTTTTCCACTCCTCACTTCTATGACCTGGGCTCTGCCTAAATAGATTCTAAGCACTGACTGAGACATTTAATCATGCAGATTGTTCTGCAAGGTTCACTATCAGTAGCTAGGTCAAATTGACACTCATCAATTAGTATTACTTTGAGGTAAATATTTTTGCACAGTTGCCAGACAACAATGGATTTGGATGCACAAGGAGGACCAAGACTGATGAAGTTTCAAGACTGATGAAGTTTGCCTGGTGCTTTCTAAGCCCCAACTCTCACTCTATAGATCCATTCCCTCCTCCTTCATTCCCTTACCCCCCCAGATAAGGTCTATCTCCCAGTTCACAAGGCATGAAAGGTCACAGAAATTTGACAGCAATGAACTTCAGCTCAGTGCAGCTATGGAATCAGTCTTGAATGTCTCAAAGCACAGGAAGTGTGTCATTCTGATTATTAATCACATCCTGAACTCTAAGCATTTTCTAGATGTCAGCCTTTCATACTTTCTCCTCTCCCTCCTTTCCCCAACCTGTTACCTCAGAGAGTATTTCCAGTATGGCATGACATACAAGAAAATGAACTTTGAGGTGATGATAAACTTATGTGTGCCAGCTTGCACCAAAGCAAGCATTGTCTGAATAAATTCCTGTGGCACTGTCAATAGTTTATTGCAGAAAGAAGGAACACCACCACGAACACAAAAACCACAAACAAAAGAAAACAAACATTCTGTTAGATAGAAAGCAAAGAAAAATTGCTGGGAAGTGTGCATCATATAGCAGAGCAGGACACAGAAGATACAGGAACTGGAACACCACCAGCCTGGAGCAGATCTGCTATGAGCACAGGCTGAGGGAGCTGGGGAGGGGGAGCTAGAGAAGAGAAGGCTCCAGGGGGACCTCAGAGCTGCCTGCCAGGACATGAAGGGATCCTGCAGGAAGGCTGCAGAGGGACTTCTGCTGAGGGTGTCTGGAGACAGGCCAAGGGGGAATGGTTTGAAGCTGAAGCAGAGCAGGGCTAAACTGGAGCTGAGGAAGAAGTTCTTCAGCAGGAGGGTGCTGAGACTCTGGCCCAGGCTGCCCAGGGAGGCTGTGGCTGCCTCCTGCCTGGGGGTGTTGCAGGCCAGGCTGGATGAGGCCTTGAGCAGCTGAGTGTAGCTGAGAGGTGTCAATGCCCATGGTGGGGAGGTTGGAGGAGATGAGCTCTGAGCTCCCTTCCAGCCTGAGCCATTCTATGATTCTGTACTAAAAGGTAGCTTAAGGAAAGCTGCTGACTGCCTCCTTCTGTAGGCAGCATGCACCTCTGCAATAGGACAAACAGCACATTCATCTTAATTCACTACAAAAGTTCTCAGTTTCACACCCATTCTGCTTCCAGCTGCATCATTCTTCTCAGACACACTCCTGTGTCATCATGTTACACCAGACACATTTTCCCTCCCAAACATTGCTAATGTCCAAAGCACTTTCTCTTATTCCATGGACTGAGATCAGATCCTCCATGCTATAATACAGTGTTCTCTGGGGTTTTAAGTAGTTGAGCTGTGAAAAGGAATAAAATGAATAAACAAAAAGGTCAAATCAACCCCACCCAGCCCAACTGACCTTCCTTGCTGCAGTTTGTTTTGGTTTCATCACTGAAATCTCCACAGTCATTGTCACCATCACAGGCCCAGTGGCCTGGGATACATCTGCCGTTAGAGCACCTGAACTGATCAGCAGAACAGGAGTGAATGCAGCCCAGCTCATCACTGCCATCGCCACAGTCATCATCTGCAGAGAGGAATTGGAGCAATGACTGTAAATGGGTAAGTTCCAACACAAGACATGGAGAGAAAAAAGTCATTTCCAAAAGGCAAGAGAAAACCAAAATGCAGTCAGTAAGATGCTGTGTTTATTGCCCACAGGCATGTGCTGACATCATATTTTCATGACACCAACTTGGTAACTCTAATTTACCAGGAGAACTCTCCCCTCCCAAATGCATTCCTGGGTGACCTGCCCTGGGTGCTGCTGCTCTGGCAGGGGGCTTGGACTGGATGACTTCTGGAGGTCCCTTCCAGCCCCTAACACTCTGTGACTCTGTAATTTGGGACAGTCTTCCCCCTTACACTTACTCGCTCTTACTTAGGTCTTGAATTTGGGAAAGAATAACCTCAGGGACCAGCACAGGTGGGGGCTGATCTGCCAGAGAGCAGCTCTGGGGAAAAGGACCTGGGGGTTCTGGTGATGCCCATGAGCCAGCAATGTGCCCTTGTGGCCAAGAAGGCCAAGGGCAGCCTGGGCTGGATCAGAAGGGCTGTGGTGAATAGGTCCAGAGAGCTTCTTCTGCCCCTCTGCTCTGCCCTGCTGAGGCCACAGCTGGAATATTGTGTCCAGTTCTGAGCCCCTCAGCTCAAGAAGGACCTCAGGGAACTGCTTGAGAGAGTCCAGCACAGAGGCACAGAGCTGCTGCAGGCAGTGGAACATCTCCCTGTGAGACCAGGCTGAGGCAGCTGGGGCTTGGAGCAGAGGAGCCTGAGGGCTGCCCTCATTGCTGGGGATCAAGATGTGCAGGGCTGGAGCCAGGCTCTGCTCAGGGATGTGCAAGGATAGCACAAGGGGCACTGGGGGCAAGCTGGAGCAGAGGAGGTGCCAGAGGAACAGGAGGGAAAACTTTGTCAGGGTGAGGGTGGCAGAGGCCTAGAGCAGGCTGCCCAGAGAGGTTGTGGAGTCTCCTGCTCTGGAGACTTTCCACCCCCCCCGGATGTGTTCCTGTGTGACCTGCCCTTGATGATCCTGTGCTGGTTCCTAGATCAGGGCAGTAATTAGAGAATGCTGTATTTGCTCTCTGGCCATTAGGAAGCCAAGGTGTCAGCACCAGACTCAGAAGGAAAGGCTGAGTGGCAAGGCAAGGCTCACGTGCTTCCCAGTGTGTTTGTTGCCGCTACAGAACGTTTGATACTTGCCTGAGTCACAGAGCCACTTGCTGCTAATGCATCTCCCATTCTTGCATATGAATTGAGTTAGAGGCTCACACGTTGGGAATTCTGTCAAAGGGTTCAAAAAGAAAACTATTTACTGCCAGACCCTCTGTAGCAGTAGCCTCCCCCTGTCCTATGTGCATACATTACACAAGTGCAGTGCATCAAACATTTGCACCTGGCAGGTACTTAACCTGGAGAAAAGAAAAAGGTGAGATGCCCTAAGGACAGGAAACAAAAGCTCTTAGCTGTAGACTCAAGTCCAACCCCTACCTCTCCTCTGCATGCAGCACTGAAATGCATGATTCTGTGCCATATAACATGGTCCTGCATTCCCATCAGTTCAGGGCTGTCACTGCCACCATTCATGCCAGCATGCACAATCAATTCCAACTTGAGGTCTGGTACAAACCACATTGCCCATGTGTTTAACTCTCTGAAGAGGTTCTTCTTTGATTAAGCAAGAAGAGATATTTGTAAAAACAGATCAAGAGAACAAACCAGTTCAGAGAGAAACAAAAGAGTATCTTAACAAGCAGACCTTAGATTGGTTTGTTTGCTTACATGATTGATGCTAATACATAATCAGCCCACATTCCTTCTTGAAAACACTAAGCCGTTTCAGAGTTGTACCTCATTACATTGTGGCACCCTCACTAATTCATTTTAGTGAGGCACATGATACCTCAGCTACTGCCCTGGAAAGAGGGAAGGCCCTGGTACGGTCCTTTACCGACAGTTCATTGACCCTGCCGCCCTCAAGCTCCCAGCAGTTACCTGGGACCTGCCAGACAGATGAAGGCAGCAATGTGGCTTATGAAAACCTTAATTGTTTGGAAGAAGCTGATGAGAGAGTGTGGCTCTCCTTTCAGTATCTCAGTGGAGCAGCAATTAGCAGAGCTGCTGATGCTCTCTCAAGTTATAACTACGAGTCACTTACCCTGCAGAATAAAGCATCAAAATAACCTCCTGCTCCGACTTAAACCAAAACAGATGAGACAGAGATCAGCTTTGGAGAGTGATGGTGTTTGGTAATGGGAAGGACACCAAATTGTTGGAGGCCACAAAGATGATCAGTGGGCTACAACACCTCTGCTGTGGGGAGAGGCTGAGAGAGCGGAGAGTGTTCAGCTTGGAGATAAGAAGGCTCCGGAGAGACCTTAGATCCACCTTCCAGTACCTGGAAGGGCTACAAGGAAGCCAGGAAGGGACTTTTGACAAGGGCTTGCAGTGACAGGATGAGAGGGAATGGATTGAAGCTTGAGAAGGGCAGATTGAGACTGGAAATTAGGAAGAAATTCTTTCCATTGAGGGAGGTGAGACACTGGCACAGGTTGCCCAGGGAGGCTGTGGCTGCCTCCTCCCTGGAGGTGTTCAAGGCCAGGCTGGATGAGGCCTTGAGCAACCTGGGCTGGTGGGAGGTGTCCCTGCCCATGGCAGGGGGTTGGAAGTGGATGATCTTGAAGGTCCCTTCCAACCTAAACCATTCAATGATGTTAATCAGACAAAACTGTTAAGTTGTCTGAGCTGGATGTCAGGTACCACAGTTAAAAACTCCCTGCCAGAAAACTCAGCCCAAGCTCTGGGGCGATTTATCCATCAAAGAGATTTCAGAAACAATGTTTAACAGTTCCGAGCAAAAGTCTCCATCACTGCTTTTCTTTCCTGTGAAGGAGGTCCTTATGTACTTCACTTTGGATAGAAGAATTGCAGTGGTTCCCCCTGCCCCCCAGAAGAAAAGGTGCTTACCACAGGACGTCATTTCATCAGTCTCATCGCCGCAGTCATCCTCCCTGTCGCACAGCCAGGAGGCCGGAATGCAGCGCCCGTTCCCGCAGGAGAACTGCTCAGCCTGACACGTTCTTGCTGTCGAGAGAAAACACTCCCACAATGCCAGGGAACTGCACTACAGCTCTTAGCTCTCCTGGTGCAGGGCTGTACCCAGAAGCTGCAAGTCTTGAGGGCACCATCTCCTGGCCTGCTGCACATTGTACCTGACCTGACTAAAGATCACTCCTTTGATTGCAGGGAAAACTGAAGCTCAACCTTTTAATGCAGAGTTTTTAGTGGTTTCCTCAACACAGGAGAAAAGGAAGTTTCACTGGCAGTTATGCAAAGCAGGTGGTAGAAGGGCATTGCTTGACAGAAACAACATGAGGCCTGGAGTCTAAGAAAGCAAACATCAAGGCATCAGGCTGTCTCACTTACAGCTGGAGTTCTACCAATGTGCATTTCACAGCAAAGAGAACAATCTGGTGAAATCCAGAGCTGCACAGGAAATGGTAACCTGGCAGGGGTGTGATGTGCTGGGCTCACTGCCCTTAGAACCTCTGCCTTTGCAAACATGCAGCTGCAAGGATAATACAATACACCACCAGGTTGAAAGAGGCCTTCAAGATCATCGCGTCCAACCCATCAACCAATCCAACCCACCTAAACAACTAAACCATGGCACCAAGCACCCCATCAAGTCTCCTTCTGAACACCTCCAATGAAGGTGACTCCACCACCTCCCCGGGCAGCCCATTCCAATGGGCAATCACTCTCTCTGTATAGAACTTCTTCCTAACTTCCAGACTAAACCTGCCCTGGTGCAGCCTGAGACTGTGTCCTCTTGTTCTGGTGCTGCCTGCCTGGGAGAAGAGACCAACCTCTGCCTGGCTACAACCTCCCTTCAGGGAGTTGTAGAGAGCAAGAAGGTCACCCCTGAGTCTCCTCTTCTCCAGGCTAAGCAACCCCAGCTCCCTCAGCCTCTCCTCACAGGGCTGTGTTCCAAACCCCTCACCAACTTCGTTGCCCTTCTCTGGACACCTTCCAGCAAGTCAACCTCCTTCCTAAACTGAGGAGCCCAGAACTGGACACAGGGCTCGAGGTGTGGCCTAACCAGTGCAGTGTACAGGGGCAGAATGACCTCCCTGCTCCTGCTGGCCACACTGTTCCTGATGCAGGCCAGGATGCCATTGGCCTTCTTGGCTGCCTGGGCACACTGCAGGCTCATGTTCAGCCTACCACCAACCAGCACCCCCAGGTCCCTCTCTGCCTGGCTGCTCTCAGCCACTCTGACCCCAGCCTGTAGCACTGCATGGGGTTGCTGTGGCCAATGTGCAGAACCTGGCACTTGGATGTGTTCAATCTCATGCCCTTGGCCTCTGCCCATCTGTCCAGCCTGTCCAGGTCTCTCTGCAAAGCCTCTCTGCCCTCCAGCAGATCAACTCCTGCCCCCAGCTTGCTGTCGTCCGCAAATTTACTGATGATGGACTCAATGCCCTCATCCAGATCATCAATAAAGATGTTGAAGAGCATGGGGCCCAGCACTGATCCCTGGGGCACACCACTGGTGCCTGGCCGCCAGCTGGCTGTGTGAGAGGAAAAAACACCTGTCCTGAGGAACAGCAGCTCACCAAGAGAAACCATGCTCTGCAACCTGCTTGGAAACCTGATGGGCAGTAACAGTGCAGTAAGAATGCTACACCTAGAGCTGAGGTTACTTAATCATTTTGTCTATTCAAAAGATCAGACCAGCACCATGACACCAATGGCAGCAATGCAGATTTTGGTTCCAAGTTCAACCTTTAAAGTCCACCTCATGTGATTGCACACTCTGAAAACCCTTAACTGAGGTCTGGAGAAGACAAGGCTGGGAGGGGACTTAATAAATGTCTATCAATATCTGAGGGCTGGGGGTCAGGAGGGAGTGCACAGGCTCTGCTCAGTTGCACCCTGTGACAGGACAAGGGGCAATGGATATAAACTCCAGCACAGGAGGTTCCACCTCAACATGAGGAGGAACTTCTTCACTGTGAGGGTCACAGAGCCCTGGAGCAGGCTGCCCAGAGAGGTTGTGGAGTCTCCTTCTCTGGAGTCTCCCTCTCTGGAGCCTTTCCAGACCGGTCTGGATGTATCATAGTATCAGTCAGGGTTGGAAGGGACCACAAGGATCATCTAGTTCCAACCCCCCTGCCATGGGCAGGGACACCCTACACTAGATCAGGCTGGCCAGAGCCAGCCTCTGTGTTCCGGTGTGACCTGTGCTGGATTCTATAGTCCTGCTCTGGCAGGAGGGTTGGACTCAAAGATCTCCAGAGGTCCCTTCCTACCCCTAACATCCTGTGATCTGTTCCATCAGAAACCCTACTAACCCACAGAACCCTCCTTTATCTGATATTCTCAACTGCCACTTTCCTTCTTCCTGATAGGAATAGCCCAAACCATAATTGCAGAATGTAAGTTCAAAATAGATCAGAGAGTTTGAGGTTTTAAACATGAGTTGTGTTTGCCACTGTAGGGACAAAAGGGAAAATAAAGACAGAATTCAACCCCCTAAAAATTAAAAGGTCTTCAAATCAGAGTCATGCTGCAAGCAAACACTCGGACATGAAGGCACATCAAGATGTGTTGCAGTCCACATTAATATGGCAGAGGTGACAGGGATGCTACAGGTCTGCACTTGTGCTAGAGGGACTGTAGCCAAATCCACAAGTAGCAGCCAGATCCAGTTATTATCCACATGGAAATTTCAATCAAGGAAAATGAGTTCAGGGAACATTTTAATACACTGTGCATGCTGCCTGTCACTGCATTTCAGCTGGGGAAGAGTCTTCAGCTTACTGATGCCTCATAGTTTGTAAAGCAGGCACTTAATGATTGTTTAGTGTACTCCGCTGACAAGCACTAAGCATCACTTCCACACAAGCAAAGGGCAGCTTCGGACCTCCACGAGTTCCTGCAGTGAATCAGTAAACAATCTTCATCCTGGTATTTCCTTGAAAGTCCTCTGCACAATGAATAACTCACAAGTGAAAACAGTTTCCAGGTACCAAGGGGAAACTGAACAACTAATTATGACTGCCAGCATAAAAGCAAGCTTGCTGGTGACGTGGCATTCATCACAGCCTGGAACAAACAACATCCCCACCGCCGAAGACGACTGAGCAGGGTTGAGGCTTGTGGTAGTTTTAGGCTGTACCTTTAAATTTTTTCCACAGACATTGAGCAGAAAGTAGTAGAATGCAAATAAATCACCACTGGGTGTAAAAAGGGAAATAATGAGAGCTCCAAACAATACCATTGGAGAGATCTCTAGCGTAAGAGTTGCTTTGGTAATCTTTCTCTCTTTCGGTTGCTTCACTCTGGGAAACACTAACTTTGGGCTTCTGCTGCCTTCTGCTGACCTTGGCTGCACTGGTTTGGCTAAGGCTAACGAAAAACTCTCTGCTCTTTTCCCTTGCCCTTTTGTGTCCAGGGGGGTAAGGAGCAGGGCAGGGAGTGGGAAGCTATTGGCAGCTCCCCTGGTTTTTGCTGGGGGGGTTCTTGTGCTGTTTCTCAATTGTAAGTACCTGTAAATATTTGTCAATCCTGTATATGTGGTACATGTCCATTGCATTCCATTGCAGACTGCAGCTTTGCTTGTAAATACAGCTCCCATTTGCTTCCAGCTGGGCTGGGCTGGCAAAGTTAATGGTGGGGGCAATTTTCAACACACCACAAGTCTGTACCTAAGCAGCCCTTTGGCAGTTAAGCCATATGGGCAGATTACAATAATAATACAATAAACCAGGTGGGAAGAGACCTTCAAGATCATTGTGTCCAACCTATCAACCAATCCAGCCCACCCAAACAACATGCTGGAGTACTTTGGAAAGTACACTCAGGTGGAGGGACTAAGGAAAACACAATTTGTGTCTCAGCCCCAGTGGCCTCAAAACCTGGAATAATCAGGTTACTAGTAGCAGGCTGGTTCAGTTCACAGCAGTCTTGAGCTGTCTATAGAATTTGTGCACAGTCAGGTTAGATTTTTACCTGCACAGGTTTTGTTTGATTCATCTTCATTGCTGCCACAGTCGTTGGTTCCATCACAAAGCCACCTCTTGGGAATGCAGCGATTGTTTTGGCACTTGAACTGGTCATCAGGACAGCTGTGATTGACTGGGGAGAGAAGAACAATCAGACAAACAAAGAACAGGGTTGTTCTCCAGAAAACAGTCTGACAGCACCATCTGAAAGGAATACCTGGAGTGGCACTCCCTGGTGATGCAGCTCACGTGGCGATCCTGCAGACATTGCCACTGTGATGTACAAATTGTTCAGCAGAGCAGCCACACTCACAATGCTTTGCAATACCTCAATCATAAATGTAACAAGGGAGAGCAAAGACCCTCCTGTCCCCCAGGGTCGAAATGGAGCCCCCCTGTTAACCACTGCATGAGCAGCGCTCTACAGCTGTGCTGTTTCCTTCCAGAAACGTGTCCTCATTCACACATTCTGCCAGTGTGGTGAGGTCTGCAAACTGAAGTGCACATGAGCAATGGAAAACCCCAAGAGGGAACAGGGCCAAGCTGCTAAGTGCATATTCAAAACATCATACTGCAGTGAGCAGGGGCTTGGGCAGGTTATAAAACACTTCTAACGTGATGCACTGCACTGTCAGTGGCCACAGATAGATCTCTGGTTTACTTACCATGAAATTGTAGGTGTCAGGAAGTGAAATATGCAACAGTGTAAAACTGAGCAAAAAAACAAGCCTGGGATTCAAGAGTGAACAAGGGAGCTTCTGAACATGGAAGGGATGAAGACTGAAGGCAGAGGATTATGTAAATACCACTGGCCTGCTCTTGCAGCTGGGCTCTGTGTGTGTGTGAGTGAGTGAGTGTGAGTGAGTGAGTGAGTGTGAGTGAGTGAGTGAGTGTGAGTGAGTGAGTGAGTGAGTGTGAGTGAGTGAGTGTGAGTGAGTGAGTGAGTGAGTGTGAGTGAGTGAGTGAGTGTGAGTGAGTGAGTGAGTGTGTGTGTGCTGCTTTTATGCTACCAACAACCCTGGGATCACAGAACGGCAGGGGTTGGAAGGGACCTCCAGAGATCATCCAGTCCAACCTCCCTGCCAGAGCAGCACCACCCAGGGCAGGGCACACAGGAACACAGCCAGGTGGGGTTGGAAAGTCTCCAGAGGAGACTCCACAACCTCTCTGGGCAGCCTGCTCCAGGGCTCTGCCACCCTCACCATACAGAAGTGTCTCCTCATGCTCAGGTGCAACCACCTGGGTTCCAGCTTGTCCCTGTTGTTCCTTGTCCTATCCTTGGGCACCACCAAACAGAGCCTGGCACCTTCATCCTGACCCCCACCCCTCAGGTATTGATAGATAGTGATCAGATCCCCTCTCAGCCTTCTCCTCTCCAGACTAAACAGCGCAAGGGCTCCCAGTCTCTCTTCACAGCAGAGATGTTCAGGTCCCCTGGTCAGCCTTGCAGCTATTCCATTGGACTCTCTCCAGCAGGTCTCTGTCTCTATTGACCTGGGGAGCCCAGAACTGGACACAGCACACCAGCTGTGGTCTCAGCAGGGCAGAGCAGAGGGGCAGGAGAACCTCCCTAGCCCTGCTGGCCACACTTCTCTTCATGCACCCCAGGATCCCCTTGGCTCTCTTGGCCACCAGGGCACATTGCTGTCCCATGCAGAACTTGCTGCCCACCAGCACTCCAAGGTCTTTTACTTATCAGACCTTGCAAATCTTGATCTGCAGAAGGGCAGTAAACCATGCAGAGTTTGAAATGCTGTGTTAAAAATAATCTGAATCTGTTTTCCACCTACTCCTCCATCCCGAGTTTGCAAGTTTACCACACATCTGGAAACAAGCGGTATTTAAAATGGAACGATGTCTGGAGGCTTATCCTTGACATTTCACCAGCTTTTATCTTTGACCTTTCCACTGAAGACAACTCAGAGTGAGTGTGATATCAAGAGCACATGGACCCTTCCTGAGTGCTGTGTGTGGAGGGTGCAAGAACACCTGAAGCAAAGATTAACAATCTGAGCAGAAAAGTGTTCCAGGTCTCACACTGCTGCTGGGGTTTAGTTGGCAGTGTGACTGGAGCACAAACTGTTATTACCTAGGGAACACAGCTTAAAACTGAAGGCTTTTGTGTTTTAAATCTGACTTCATTACTAGGCATGGACTGTGTTTTGCATGCTAGTTGTGTTTTGGTTCCTGTGTGTTTACTAATGTGTGGGTGCATTCTATTCTGGAATTGAATTGTGTCAGACCACAGAAGAGCTACTGAAGTTACTCTGGCCGTGGGGGAACAGAGATTAATGTCACCACAGTGATCAGCACACTGTATCTCACAGAGCTCTGGGACCACATTATGTTCCATTTTTTATCTGTATAAATCCCCAGAGAATTCCCAGCCTTGATCAATGAGGTGGGCTATGCTACCCTCACGTAAACCAGATTCAAGCCAGCCCTGCCGAAAGATTTGCCTTCCCCCTGTCATTGTTAGCTGAGCTGAGGAAGGCTTTGAGGCTGCCTGAGCGTGACTTCCCCTTCACAAACCCATGCTGAGTACCCTCAATCACTTCCCTGTCCTTCATGTCTTTGGAAATGGTTTCCAGGACTGATTGCTCCATCACTTTGCTAGAGGCTGAGCTGAAGCTGGCCTTGGCTGTGTGAAGGTTGGACTAGCGGTGGTATTCCGAGGCTAATTCCAACCTGAATTACCCAGTGACCCATATAAACAGGTGCAATAGTGGGAAACAAAGTGAAAAATATCAGCACTTAAAGAATCAGAAATGACTGTGTGGAAACCAAAGGTGACTGCTCTGGTACCACAGTATGAATGAGTGCAGGAGTGCCCTTGGAAAGAGCTAGTGCTATGATATGCAAGAAAAGTAATGATTTAAGGATGATTGCTTTTGCTTCACTCCCCTCAGAGCTATTCTTCTCCCCACTTGTGGTAGTTTTAGGCTGTGCCTTGAAAATTTTCCACAGATCTTGAACTAAAAGTAGTAGAATGTACATAAATCACCATTGGAGGCAAAAAGGAAAATAATGGTCTAAATGATCAGCTCTCTGACATACAAGTGAGTGTTGTACACGAACTCACTCTCTGACTGCTCCACTCCAGCAGTACCAGCTCCTGGCTTCTGCTGGCTTTGCTGACCTTGCCTGCATTGCTTTGTTGTGGCTGAGTATCACAGCACATTAGAAAGGACCTCAAGACACCACCCAGTCTAACCCCCCTGCCAGAGCAGGATCACTTAGGGTAGTCCACACAGGAACACATCCAGGTGGGGTTGGAAAGTCTTCGGAGAAGGAGACTCCACAACCTCTCTGGGCAGCCTGCTCCAGGGCTCCGTCACCCTCACCCTCTGCTTTTTCTCCTTTCTTCCTGTGTACAGGGGAGAGAGAAGGGAGCAGGGAGGGGAAGCTGTTGGTAGCCCCCTGGTTTGCCCAGGGGGGTCCTTGTGCTGTTTATGAATTGTACATACAGACCAATATTGTGTATTTTGTACCTACTCGCTGCATTCCATATTTTAGACTGGAGTTTTGCTTGCCAATACAGCTTCATTTGCTCTGTAACTGAGCTGGTCTGGTGATTTTATGCTGGGGGGGTGGAACTGTCACCCCAGCACACCACTTCTCCCCCTGAGCAAGGAGCTGTGAGCAGCAAGGGCAGAGCACACGTACCGCAGATCTCAGCCTGCTCGTCGCTGCCATCCAGGCAGTCGTCGTCCCCGTCGCAGCGCCAGCGAGCCTGGATGCAGCGCTTGTTGTGGCACTGGAACTGCTCAGCCTTGCACAGCTGGGGCACCACCTCTCCGGGTTGAACTGGGAGAAAACACCCAACAAGCACATCTCTCTGTCAGCTTGAGACACACAGACAGCAAAGCTACCTCTGCATGAAAGAAAGACCCATTCTCATCAATGCTCTCCAGAACACTGGTGTAGAACCACACAGAACCATCAGGTGGAAAAGAGCCTCAGCATCACCAAGTCCAACCCAGAACCCTGCTCTACAAGGCTCACCCCTAAACCATAGCCCCAAGCACCACAGCCAAACCACCTGGAAACACAGCCAGGGTTGGTGACTCCACCACCTCCCTGACTACTCTTGCCCCAAAAAAATGTTTCCTCATGTCCAGTCTAAACCTCCCCAGTGGCAGCTTGAGGCCATTCCCTCTTCTTCTGTCACTAATTACCTGGGAGAAGAGACCAGCAGCAGCCTCTCCACAATCTCCTTTCAGATAGCTGTAGGCAGCAATGAGCTCTCCCCTCAGCCTCCTCTTTTTCACACTAACCATCCCCAGCTCCTTCAGTTGCTCCTCATGAGATTCATTCTCCAGGCCCTTCCCAGCTTCCTTGCCCTCCTCTGCCCTGGCTCCAGCACCTCCACATCTCTCTTGTATTGAGGTGTCCAAAACTGGACACAGCACTTGAGGTGCGGCCTCATGCTTGAGGTGATTCCAGCTGGAGCCCTCAGCAGCAAGCAGAGCTGAGTGTATGGGTGAAGAAAGAAATATCTTGGAAAGAAGAGCACTCACACTGTTTCGTTTTCCATACTGGTGCTTAGATGAGAGTGTGAAAAACACCAGGTTAGAATGTTGCCACCAGTCATCAAAGGTGGACAGGAAATATCCTTACTGACACAGAGGGAATTCTGATGCGTGTTAAAGGGCTAGGAAATGATTACTGAGAAGCTGATTCTTGTATCCCAGCAACAGCTCCAAGCCCTGCATTAGGCAGGGGCACAGACTCGGCTAAGAGCGGATCAAATTCTGCTGAGGCAGAGGGAAGCAGCAAGCTACCAGCTCATTGATAAACCAGACAGGTACAGCTCCCAGCATGAGGCTCAGGGTGCTTCACAGGCAGATACCTGACATGACACGGGAGGATCAGCACAGCCCTTGGGAGGAGCTGGGCAATGAAGTGTGCTGGGGAAGAGCTGGAAACCTTCTTAGCTCAGATCTGGAAGTGTCTAACCTTTCTTGCTACTGCTTACACTCCATCTTGCCAGGGAGAACTCCACCTGCCAGTATTTGCATAAAGAGTGAAACCTTCCCTGTAGCAACAGGGATGGCTCTGCCCCCGACGCACTTGGGCACACAGGAGGTAAGCTCAGTAGTGGTCAGCATGGTATGAATTAATCCTTATGCTCTACTTGTCTTTGTAGGCTTTCTGCTGGAGACCTCTGTAAAGTCTCACACGTGCAGTCCAGGAAGCAGAGCAGTGAGATTGAAAAAGAAAAGGCAAACAGTGGAAAAGAAAAAGAAGGTAATTTTGGCTAAGGGCTAAGACCTGTGGTATCTGATTTTTTAAATCATACTTACTACAGTCTCCCATTCTATTATTAACACCGGGTTTCAGTTGGTGTTTGAAGGACGATAGCCAAGGAAGAGATGCAAAATACTAATACCAATAATCGATAGCATTGTGCGGAGCCAGCTTATAGAACACTGCATCTGCTGGGTACGCTTCATCAACAGCTTCAGCATGAGCAGTTTCCAGCTGTCTTCACTTTGAGATACTTAGTCCATATAACAGAGTTAGAGGATGGGTTGCGTTGGAAGGGACCTTAAGATCATTCAGTTCCAACCCCCTGCCATGGGCAGGGACACTTCCAACCAGCCCAGGTTGCTCAAGGCCTCATCCAGCCTGGTCTTGAACACCTCCAGGCAGGGGACATCCACAGCCTCCCTGGGCAGCCTGTTCCAGTGTCTCACCACCCTCCTAGGTCTCCAGTCTCAATCTCCCCCCCCCCAGCTCAGAGCCATTGCAACTTGTCCCATCACAACAAGCCCCTATCAAAAGTCCCTCCCCAGCCCTCCTGTAGGCCCCCTTCATGGACTGAAATACCTGAATCCAGTCCATGGAGGTTCAATACAGTATTTACAGGAAAGCACGTCTGGGATTCCTGGTACTTTCGTGCTCTGGGTTGTTTAAGGTCCATGAGATCTTTCAATGCTTTTTCATAGTCTGACTTTCCAACACATTTTTTTCATCCACTGTTGAATACTTAATATATTAAATATATATTTTATATACATAAAGTATATATATTGAGTACCTATACTATAGATATAAATGTGTACATATATTTACATATATTTATGTGTGTCTATATACACTTATGTGTGTATATATTACACTTTTATACATATACTTGTGTGTATATACAGATACTATATACATACACACACTTATCTGTGCATCAATGAATACATTAAGTATATACACACAAATCTATATATGCATGTATACATTAATAGAATATATCTATATATCTCTATCTCTATATTATATTCTATCTATATATAATATAGATAGATAGAATATATATTCCATATATATTCTATCTATCTATTCTATTCCATTAATGTAGATATATATACTCATATATAACTTTTGTGTGTGTGTATATATATTCAGTGTACTCATTGAAACATCTTTATCATATTTCCTGCCCTGGCTTCACTTGGAATCTGTATTTAAGGCCTATTTTCTGTGTCTTACAGCAGCACCCGAAAAGGGAAGCCAGTAGCAGAGTGCAGTGTCGTGTTTATTTGCAGATTTGATCTGATCCCTTAACCAGCAGCAGCAGCTCAGATATTCGTTCCCCTCAGCTCTTACTCGTGCAGGTTGTTCTGTTTTCCTCCAGAAGCTGATTATCAGCACAGGCACAAACTCTGCCTCCAGGAATGGCCAAACAAAGCGTGCTGCAGCCTCCGTTGTTGACACGACAGGCATTATCACCTGGGAAAATGAAACAGAACACAATAAAAGAGGCAACTCTCAAGCTAACAGGCACAACTAGATGAGTGCTTTTTCAGTACATCAGCACACAATTGTTTTTTACCATTACTTTCCCCTCTCATTGGAGGGACACATTGGTCTCAGAGTTTGGTTACTACAGGTGACAGCAGTTAAACAATTTAGTTGCAAGTTGCAATAACCTGCAAGAATAACCCCACAACAACACTGCCATCAGATCACAATATTCTATATCCTTTATCTGTTGTTTTTTATGAGAGAGATACAAGAAAACATTTATTGTGACACATCTACACACAAGAAACTCAACAGTACAGAAGGGATCGTCCTGACACTCGGCATCTGTGTACGTTCAAAGAGCGTGGCTGCAAACGTGTCCTAACAACATGACTGCAAATGCAGAGCAAGGGAAAAAGGGAAAGGAAGCAGCAATTAAAGTACACGAGATCTATGGCAGACAGAACACAAAGCAGATATTCCTCTACTCTCTTCTGAGCACATCTGCTGTTTCCCTGCCTTTTTCCATGGCTTTTATTCCTTCTGAAAGCTGTCTGCTTGCAGCTGTCTGCTGCTCACATGAAGATACTGACAGCTGTCAGGTTTTTTGATCTTCTACCAGGGACTGCTGCACCTCTCTACCCCATTCCTTAGGCAAGCAGACTTCAAACTGAAGCCCACTGAAGGAAATGTTACAGTATCTGTTTTGCTACCTTGGTCATATTTGCTTAGGGATGTGCTGCAGACAGTCACTTCTCAGGATCAAAGTGCAATTAGTTTCAGTGCTGGTGCTGAAAGACTGCAGGTTTTAAGGCTGGAAGAGGAGATTCTGAGCACCCAGGTAGCTTTTCCAAGTTACATCTGATGCTCTCCACCTCCAGCCAGGTCTCAGCCAAAGTCTGGAGCCAATTAACCGCTTCTCTCCCTTTATGTGCTGCCCAGTGGAAGGCCAGCTGTGATTTATGTGCTGACTATGATCAGGCAAGCACAAAACTTCACATCTGCTGACATTTCACATGAAACTATTTCATCATCTTCCTGTCCTGGGAAGAGCGGATGTTCCTTCCCCAACTCCTCCTTTTAGGTGTACAGAACATTCATTGAGCTTCTGGATGAAGCAGCCCCCACACAGTTCCCTCTCTTCAAGCCCTACCACTTTCCTTTGCAGAAAACATAAAAGATGAAGTTCTCCTAGAGGCAGCTGTAAACACAGGTATTAAACTGGTCTGGCAGAGCCACATCTGCATCCACAGGGAAACATTTTCAAACCACCAAATGAGTATCAGATACCAGCAAGTAACAAAAGTTCTGACAATTCTCAGATTTTAAGACCCAACTCAGTTCTACAGGACAGGTTGTGAAGACTTTGTAATTATCCAGCCCTGGCCAACTGCTTTGTACAAGAAAATGCACCCACAGTGCATTAAACCCTCACTAATATGGCAACAATTGTGTGCTCAGTAATCAATACAGGCAGCCATGGGAAGCTGCTGGTACTTGTACTTTCATGGGGCAGGGTGTGAGGGAGATGGCAAGAACAGCTGCACACACAGGGGAAACTAACAGGGAAACTGGAAGTCTCTACAAAAGTGTGAGGGCTGGATCACAACTCAATTAGAGTAGTCCCATGAGACTGGGCACTTAAAACACTACTGGATGATGAGCTCACGTTTTAGACTCTGACTTAAAATACTCTACAAAAAGTTAAAAAAAATCCCCCAAACAACTCCTTTACTGCATCTGTGCTCACCACACTCAAATAACACCACCACAACATCAAGAGTAAGAGAGCTGTTTGCATCTAAACCTTGGAACACTCAGGCACACCACCTCAGAAAAAGTAGCCCTCAAACTCTCTACACCTTTACAGGGCCACCCATTATACACATCAAAGAACACCAGTGACATCAGAAGCTATCAGGAGCTGTCAAAATGAACAACCCAGAAATAGAATCTTCAAAGGGAATCCAAAGTTCTAGAGCATGAGGCAAGGAAATTGGCAGTGATTTAATTAAGCAACAGGCAGGAGATTGTCAGATCCCTACAAGAAATGAGGCTATGGAATGAAGAGACTGTTGAAGACAAATATAGAAAACACTTTGAAAACCCATGATGACTCTGAAGCCAATGCATGCCTGAAATAAATGAAATCCAAATCAGAGAACTAGATCAAAGTCAGCTGGTCTGGCTTGAAGATGAAACGTTCCTACTTGACCTCCTAATTGGGAGGACAAAGTAGAGCATGGTGGGTTAGATGCTAAGGAAGTGATAAAAGAGAGGACGATGACAAGGGAAATGCAGGTGCCAAGAGGTAAAGCATAAGATCCTAGACTACAAAGGTTTATAAAGTGAGCTGTACAGCCACATCAGTCTGAAGGTGCAAAGCCCCAATCTTGCTGAAGAGACTCCTAGGCTAAAAGGTCTCCTGAAGCAGAGTACCATGGCCAAGCTCTTCCCTAAGCTGTGGAACTCATTCAGTTAACAAGTAGTTATGAAATGAAACTTCCTTACCTGGTGCTCATCACAGCTCCTTCATATGGGTGGTCTTAAAATATTCCAACATTTTATTATCATCTCCTAAGTTACATTATTATGATGATGATGATTTGTTTTCCAGCTTTCAAATCAGCTGCTGCCCTGCCACTTGTGTACGATCAGATTAGGCTGATTCCACTTTAAATGGCTATAAAATTATGCCAGAGGGCTGGGAAACACTCTCATCTCAGTCATCATCCTCAGAAAACAAAGCAACCAGACAGCAACCAGACAGCCATATACATTTGTTTAATCCTCTCATTTAAAGGCCACCTGAAGCCCTCCTTGCTGCTCAGCAATTGCCTTGCTGTTTTCATGAGCGTTCATTTACGTTTGCACCTTCCCCACACACCTAACCTCAAGTGCTGTTGAAGCTGTGGAGGGCTGCTTTTAGGATCAGAGTACACATGTGAAGAGAGGCAGCCCTGGGGCTCAAACAGCTCTTCCCTACAATCTGAGGAGTTTAAAAACCAAACTGATTCAAAAGGTTATTTTAAGTGCTGCCAATGGACTCACACAAGAATCCACAGAATCACAGGGATACCTCTCACTAGAGTCAATGCTCAAGGCCTCATCCCACCTGGCCTGCAACAGCCCCAGGCAGGAGGCAGCCACAGCCTCCCTGGGCAGCCTGTGCCAGAGTCCCACCACCCTCCTACTGAAGAACTTTTCCTTGGATATGAATAGCAATTTGCCCTTTCATAGCCATGGAAACACCTGCAGGCCTTGACAGGTTCATATGCTGACTGTAAATCCACCTCCTATGACTACTTTGCTTCTCCCCAACTCCCCATTTTCTAAGGTAGTCTCAGTGTGGAGAGATCCAAAGACCAAGCCTAAGGAAGTAAGATGACCTCTAATCTCCAAAAGCAAGAAAGGGACCCTGCCTCATGGATCCAGAGACTGTGACAACACCTCTTCTTAAGGAGGCACCTAGAAGCTTCATGTTGCTGCTAAGCAAGAAGGATTGGCACAGACAAGCATGCTGTAAAGACCTCCAAGAAAACTGCCAGTCTCAATTCAGCTATGTCCAAGTGATTGGAAATGGTTTCTGCTTGTGTAGACAGTGACAGTAACAGCAGCACCAAACCAGCAACCTCAAAGTACCAGAGACAGATTTTGTGAGGCATGCAGGCGAAGCGACAAAATAACTCACACCGTAAAATGAACTACTAAAGGTTTTCTCTGCACCCCATGATTCAGCCTTGCTCTGCTCTTTCAGAAGAAAGACACAAACACACACACAGAATAAAAACAAAGAAGAGAAGATCTGTAGCTTGACTTTATTTAAAGGAAATGCTTATGCCCCCTTTGGGGAAAATGCAGGATCCACCTCGCTGAGCAGCAGCAAAAGGGAAGAGCCTGAGAGCTGCAGTTCCATCACAAAATTCCAGTTGCAATTTCAAAGAAGGCATTAATGAGCCAAGTCTCTTCCTCAAGATTTAAGCTCATTCAGCTAAAAAGTCTAAGAGGCAATACTTTAGTCCTCTGCCTCTGGTGTTAGCTTCTTTGGAAGCTAATAGCTACTGCATTCAGCTATAAATTTCCCTGTTCTCTGAAGGCAAAGATGCTTTCTGAGCACTGAGCAAAGCAGAGGAAGCAGTATGGTTTTAAAGCACTCAACCCACATCCCTTAGACACAGCTGAAAGCATTCTGAAATTTCACCAACTTGAGGGTAGATTAGGGGCAAATTTGCTGTTGAAAACCCCACAACCCAACCAACTCAGTATCACCATGAACAAAAACTTAAAACCAACTGGGGAAAAAAAAAGTGAATCCCAAGACACCAGGGTTTTGCATGACTTTGGGAGCAACAGACTCCCTGAACACCATCCACAACAAAAGACTCATGCTGCAATGACCTGACATAGCACAGTACTACATGTGCGCCAGTTCAGACTGAAGTGAAAGCTTAGGGTTACAATAACAGAGAAGAAGCTTCAGCACTTCCTCCATACTCATAAAGGAAATTACAAGTGGTTGTTTGGACCTCAGCCCTTCATAACCAAATATTAGTCTCAAGGTTTCCCTAAAGGAGCTGGACATAAGAAAAGGGCAGGAAGGGAAGACTTTACACAAAGAGAGATTGGCCTTTGGCATGTGCTGGCCCCAGGGAGGTGGTGGAGCACCCTCCTGCTGAAGACTCTTCTTCCTCGCTCCACTCTAACCCTGCTCTGCCTCAGCTTCAAACCATTCCCCCTTGGCCTGTCTCTAGACAAAAGTCTCTCTGCAGCCTTCCTGCAGGATCCCTTCAGGTATTTGAAGGCAGGTCTAAGGTCCCCCTGGAGTCTTCTCTTCTCTAGGACACAGAATACAGAATAAACCAGGTTGGAAAAGACCTTTGAGATCATCAAGCCCAATCTATCACCCAACACCATCTAATCAACTAAACCATGGCACCAGGTGCCTCATCCAGTCTTATTTTAAACACTTCCAGGGAGGGTGACTCCACCTCCTCCTGGAGCAGCCCATTCCAGCATGAACAAGCCCAGATGATGATCTGTAGAGATCAGTGTGATCTCCTGGTATTACTGTTTATATGGTATTGCATTTATACTAACTGCTGATGCTGAGGTAGATGCCCAGTGGCAGGCACTAACCAGAGACATTTCCATTCAAGGGCACAGACATTCAGCTACTCAGCTGAACGCTGCAGGCAGGCAACGTGCTTCAAACTTTTCTGCAGAGCTACATTTATAAGTTATCTGAATAGCAGCAATTGCCTTTTCTAAACACCTTCTGAGCAAGCCCTGCCTTTATCTCATTTTCTAACTGATTAAGCAGCATAAACTATGGATTTTTTCACTGCTCTAAAGGTCACTTGGTTGCGTGCAAGAGCACTGCATACGTTCAGGAGATTAAGTCCTAAAGTGCTGATTGTAGACCAAGATGGGGCAGAAAATTGCAAAAGGAAA
>CM026887.1:48224661-48268343 GCA_015227895.2 Colaptes auratus
ATGAAGCCAGAAGCTTAGTGTGGAAAACAATTTTACTCCGTTAAATAAACCTCGCATTTTGTAATCCTGGGCTCCAGAGAAGTAAGAGGTACATTATACCCTAGGGAGATAATAAAGGTGTAACTAATGGCCTGCTCTGTGATTTCCTTCTTGGGCCCTATGAGTCTTCGCAGCTATGAGCACTAAAATCAGTGAAAACTTTCTTGACTACATATTTACATCTGGCTGAAAGATCAGAGAGGAATCTTTTGATGCTTCAGCTGGGATAATAAATTCATTAAGGCTTTTACCTATGCCAGAGAAAGGCAAGCTGTCTCAGGGACTGTGTCCTTGCAGGTTCCTGCATGTTCATTAGGAATTCAATAGAAGATTATCTATTTTCAGACAGATAAATCGGACAGTTTTATTCTCCAGATCAACACAGTTTTATCTTATAGCAGCTGAAGAGTACTATACACAACTCCTGTTGGACATCCACCTCTGACAGAGCCTGGCACTTGGCAGGAGTTTGCAGCCAGTGCTCAGGTGTAATAAATAGTTTCATAGTTTCATAGTTTCAGTTAGGGTTGGAAGGGACCACAAGGATCATCTAGTTCCAACCCCCCTGCCATGGGCAGGGACACTCTACCCTAGATCAGGCTGGACAGAGCCTCGTCCAGCCTGGTCTTAAACACCGCAAGGGACGGGGCCTCAACCACCTCCCTGGACAACCCATTCCAGCTTCACCACTCTCACGGTGAAGAACTTCCTCCTCACATCTAGCCTGAATCTCCCCACCTCCAGCTTCATCCCATTCCCCCTAGTCCTATCACTCCTGATAGTCTGAAAAGTCCCTCCCCAGCCTTCTTGTAGCCCCCTTCAGATACTGGAAGGCCACAATGAGGTCACCTCGGAGCCTTCTCTTCTCCAGGCTGAACAGCCCCAACTCCTTCAGTCTGTCCTCATAGGAGAGGTGCTCCAGCCCTCTGATCATCCTCGTGGCCCTTCTCTGGACACGCTCCAGCACCTCCAGATCCCTCTTGTAATAGGGGCTCCAGAACTGGACGCAGTACTCCAGGTGGGGTCTCACCAGAGCTGAGTAGAGGGGGAGAATCACCTCCCTTGACCTGCTGGCCACACTTCTCCTGATGCAGCCCAGGATCTGATTGGCTTTCCGGCTGCAAGTGCACATTGAGAGCTCATGTTGAGCTTCTCGTCCACCAGCACCCCCAAGTCTCTCTCCTCTGGCTGCTCCCCAGCCAGTCACTGCCCAGCCTGTATTTGTGCCTGGGATTGCCTCGACCCAGATGCAGGACCCTGCACTTGGTCTTGTTGAAGCTCATGAGGTTGGCCTGTGCCCACCTCTCCAGCCTGTCAAGGTCCCTCTGGATGGCATCCCTTCCTCCAGCGTGTCTGCTGCACCACACAGCTTGGTGTCATCAGCAAACTTGCTGAGGGTGCACTCAATGCCACTGTCCATGTCACCCACAAAGATGTTGAACAAGACTGGTCCCAGGACTGATCCCTGAGGGACTCCGCTTGTCACTGGCCTCCACTGGGACATGGACCCATTGACAGCCACTCTTTGGGTGCGGCCATCAAGCCAGTTCCTTATCCATCTGGTGGTCCATCCATCAAACCCGTGTGTCACCAGCTTGGAGACCAGGATGTGGTGTGGGACAGTGTCAAAGGCTTTGCTCAGGTCCAGGTAAACGACATCAGTTGCTCGCCCTCATCTATTAATGCTGTCACCTGTTCATAGAAGGCCACCAGGTTTGTCAGGCAGGATTTGCCCTTGGCAAAGCCATGCTGACTGCTCCCAATCACCTCTTCACTACTCTTCTGAGTCAGTAGTGCCTCCAGGAGGATCTGCTCCATGATCTTTCCGGGCACAGAGGTGAGACTGACCGGCCTGTAGTTCCCTGGTTCCTCCTTCTTACCCTTTTTGAAAATGGAGCAATATTTGCCCTTTTCCAATCTGTGGGGACTTCCCCAGTCTGCCATGACTTTTGGAATATAATAGAGAGGGGCTTAGCAACCTCATCTGCCAGTTCTCTCAGCCCCGTGGGTGTATCCCGTCGGGTCCCATGGACTTGAACACTTTCAGGTTCTTCAGGTGATCACGAACCTGAGCTTCACTTATGAAGGGCAGTTCTTCCCTCCCCATCCTGGCATCATCTGCCATGACTCCAGGAGTGTGGCTGGAGGCCCTTGCAGTGAAGACTGAGGTAAAGAAGTTATTGAGTACCTCAGCCTTTTCCACATCACTTGTGACCAATTCACCAGTTTCCTTTCTGAGGGGCCCACACCTTCCCTACTCTTCTTCTTGCCATTAATATACCTGTAGAAATTCTTAGTGCTCCCTTTGACCTCCCTGGCTAGATTCAATTCAAACTCTGCTTGCTTTGGCTTTCCTAACCAGGCCTCTTGCTGCTCGGGCAGCTTCCTTATATACCCCCTGTTCTATCTGTCCTTCCCTCCACTGCCTGTAGAGTTTCTTTTTAAGTAATAGTGTGTCCAGGAGCTCCTTGTTCATCCAGGCAGGCCTCTAGCGTTCTTCCCTGTTTTTCTCTTTGTTGGTATACATAGCTCCTGGACACAGAGGAGGTGGTCCTTGAATACTGACCAGCTGTCCTGGGTCCCTCTTCCCTCCAGGGCTTTGTCCCATGACACTGTGGCTAGCAGACTCCTGAAGCGATCGAAGTCTGCACGCCTAAAGTCTAGGGACATAAGCTTAGAATAGGTCCTCCTGATAGCCCTGAGGATATTAAATTCAACTGCTTCATGGTCACTGCAGCCAAGGCAGTCTCTGAGCCTCACATTGGTTACCAGCCCTTCCCTGTTGGTGAGAACAAGGTCCAGCAGAGCACCTTTCTTGTTGGTTCCTCTACCATTTGGAGGAGGAAGTTGTCTTTCTATGCAGTCCAGGAACATCCTGGATTGCTGGTGCCTTGCTGTGTTGTCCCTCCAGCAGATGTCAGGGTGGTTGAAATCTCCCATGAGGACCAGGGCTTGTGACCTGGAAGCCGCTTCTATTTGCCTGTAGAGGGCCTCATCTGCTTGGTTCTGCTGGTCAGGTGGCCTGTAGGAGACCCCCACAGTAATATCTCCTTCCCCTGTCTTGCCTTTAATTCTAACCCATATACTCTCAACCATCTCATCATCCCTCCCCAGGTGGAGTTCTGCTGACTCCAGCTGATTCTTGACATAGAGGGCAACACCTCCTCCTCTCCTTCCCTGCCTATCCTTCCTAAAAAGCTTGTACCCATCTATCCTACATTCCAATCATGGGAATCATCCCACCAAGTTTCAGTAATGCCCACTATGTCATGGCCTCCCAGCAGCACGGTGGCTATTAATTCATCCTGTTTGTTGCCCAAGCTGCGTGCATTTGCATATAAGCACTTCAGCTGGGCTGGCCCTGTCGTCCTCTTGTGCCAATTCCCCTTGGTTTTCACAGGGTGTCCTGGTGTGTCATCTGTGTCTGGCCTCAGGACAGCAAGTTGAGAGCCCTTACAGCTCTCCATCCCACTGCCTCTGGTGAGCTGCCCCTCTGCTTCTCACAGGCCAGCAGGAGACTATTACCCCCTTCCCCCTTCAAATCTAGTTTAAAGCCCTATCAATGAGCCCTGCCAATTCTGCCCCAGGATCCTTTTCCCCCTCTGGGACAAGTGTGCCCCATTAGTTGTTTGCAGCTCTGGTGCCTTGTAAACCAAGCCATGATTGTAGAACCCAAACCCTGTCGATGGCACCAGCCCCGGAGCCATGAATGACCTGTTGGCTCTTCCTCAGTGTTCCCTCATCCATCGCTGACATTAGAGGGATAGCAGAGAACACAACCTGAGCTCCTGATCCCTTTAGCAGTGCCCCAAGGTTCTGAAATGTTGTGCTCTAAAAACTGCTGAAAAGATAGCAATGCAGATAGAGATGAAAATGGGAAAGCAATGAACTGAGAAATCTTCTAAAGAATTTCCTATGATTTATTTAATGTACATCCTGGGAACTTCCTTTCACTTTAGCTTGTTAGCCACTCACAACATAAGGTCTGATGCTTCTGAGTGTTTTAAAGTCCAGAGCCCTGCCTCCAGCAGGATGAGCTCCTTCTCCCATGAAAGACATACTCTGTTCAATTGAAATGGAAGATGTTATTTGAAGACATAAGCTGTTAAGTGAAGAGGATGTGCTTTGGGGAAGTATCAGCTGATGGACAACACCCAGCTGGGGCTGTACAGGTAGAAAGGTAGTGGTGGCATCTGTTATGCAGAACAAGAAGACTGAGAAGCAAATAGAGACAGGCAGGTGAATGAGTAAATTAAGGCAAATTACTGCATGAAGTGAACCTGCACAACTAAGGGCTCTGCCCAGAGTCCATTTCCCAGGAGAAGATAATCATCCTCTAGAGAGGAGCAAAAGAAAGACAGCTAACACTGGTGTGTGTTTAGCACTATCAGACTAGTCACTCTGGGGCCAAAATAAGTAACTTGGAAGCCTTTTCAGTACAGGAGGTCTGCCCTGTACTTGTAACACAACAACAAGAGTCCAGGCAGGCAATGTTCACAGCTGCTCATCCCAGCAAGCTGCTGGTTGGAATCCAGATTCTACCACCACCCCAGGAGCACCAGAGGTGCTAAATGCAGCATTTGAGAACTGTCACTTCAAGGCAAATTCATGTACAGATATTTGCATAGTAAAAGAATACTCACCCCCCCTTACCCCCTACCCCTGCAACAACAATTCCATAGTCACCTTGTGGCTGACGACTGGGATGATAGATCTGAAGGTCAAAAGGCTGAGCACTTGTCTTTTGTATCACACTGACATTTTGGCCAGTCCACTTATTGGCTTTTGCAAGTGTGTTGGTCCTCCAGTCTGTCCAATAGACTTCACTCCCATACAAGGAGACAGCAAAGGGATGAGAAAGATACTCGTGGCCCCGGATGATTTCTATCATGCTGGTTCCATCATACAGTGCAGAATAAATGGCATCCGACCTGCAAGACAGCCCCACAGCCAAGGTTGCATGAAAACCACATGGCACTGCTGCAGGATGCCTGGAAAACACTCCACTCTCACATCCTGGCAACACCAGGGAATGTGTGCAGCTCAGTCACTAACTCTGGAGATCAATTGTTGGTGTGAATTCCATTAACTAAGGATACAAAATACAGGTTTGCTTGCATACTGTTTTCAAGCTCAAATTTACCTCCATGCTATGAGAACACAGCAAGGAAAAGAGTTTCCATTCAGATGAAGCTGGAAAAAAGAGGCCAATAGCTTGGGTTCATTAACAAGTGTCAGGGATGGCAAGCAGGCAACTGCTCTCTAAGGCAGGGGAGCCAGGGGTGATACTACAGCTGGCAGAGGCAGAAGCTTCACCATCTAGGGACACATTCCACTGCCCTCACCACAGTAGAGAAGAGCAGGCCACAGTGCTGGCAGCCAGGTTCAAGCAAGAGTCCAAGCCAGCAGAGAGGTTTGTAGTGACAAGATAGGGTCAGGCCAGGAAGTCACTCTGCATGTTGGTATCTGGACCAACAGGGCCATTCCCAGGCAGTGCTGCCTCACTGAGGCAGGGGCCAAGCTCTTGGGACCATGGCCAGGGTGTCTCAGGCACCGTGAGATGCCTGAGAAGCGTGGTCAGGGCCAGAAAAGCTGGTACAGCCCATGAGGAAGTGACATGTGACAGCAGTGTCATTAAAGACATGTACATCCTGCCCACAGCAGGGTTGAGGCGCTCAGCGCTGCACGACACTCACTCTGTGTGCAGTGCAAGGATCTACACACAGATCATGAGAGCCTCTCATCACTTCACCTGGCATCTGTCCAGACGATTCTTTTCTCAAAGTGATCCACAGTGAGGCCATTGGGCCAGGCTCCAGTGTCCATATCTTTATAGATGATCTTTCTCTCTGCTCCACTCATGGAAGCAGATTCGATGCGAGGAAAATTTGCATCCCAGTCTGTCCAAAACAGGATCCTGGTGAGAGGGAAAGGAAGAGGAAAAGAAAGGCATAAGAAGATATTAAAGCACTAAGAACAATCTGAAATGGTTCAGCAAGACAATAGGGGGGGGGGGGGAGGGAAGTTCAAAGATCCACATGTTTGAAATGAATTGAACAAGCATTGATGAATTTGGCCAACTGTAGAAACCCCTTGGAGTAGCAGGGTAGCATGGAGGTAATATTTCAGCAGCATGTTAGAGCAGTCATGAAACTCACCAAGCTTTTCAAGAGAAAGAAACTCAGTGCTGTTGCCTCTTTCATGTCCCTTAATACAAGTAACAGCTTGGCTCGTCCCCTTCTAGATTAGAAACCCAGCTCATGAAAAAAATGGAATTAAAATGAGAGCCTTTGAAAGCAATTCACAGGTGAGGAGGATGGGGAGGGGAGGAAAAGGAGAGCAGGTGATTTGAGGCAGCTGGGATTAGGACCAGGCTAAACTAGAGATTCCCATTCATTGTGAGGTGCTCCAAGGTAGACCTCTAGAATTTGGTTATGTCCCTAGTAAGTTTTGTACAGATCAGTCTTGCTAAAACACCTGCCCAGAAGTGGTGTGGGGGCTGCTCTCTCTCTGTCCTGTACCATCTCCTCTCATGGAGAGCCAAAGAGGTTTCTTGTTAAGTAACAGCAGCAGTGTCACCAAAAGTTATGCTCTAACTGTTTTTCACTGAAGTTTACAACCACCACCAAACCTCTCTTTACTTGCTAAAGGAAAAGAACTCCTTTGAGATGAAATCTTTTAAGCAGTTATAAAGAGTTAATTGCAGAGACTCGGACAGTAATCATGTTTTCTACAAGGAACTTCAGACAGCTTCAGTCCTGAACATGCAGTCCAACAAGGCTCCTTTCCATTTAGTGCCCAGGAATACAAGTCATCCTGCATCTCAGTAATAAGGGACAAGGGTGAAAAATGGTAACACCACAGAATTGTCTGGGCTGGAAAGGACTTCTAAGATGGAGTCCAACCATCATCCCTGCACTGCCAAGTCACCACCGCCCTGGGCAACCGCTTCCTGTTAATTGCTGGGTTTGGGGGGCTTTGGTTGGTTGGGGTTTGTTTGCTTGTTTTGTTGGTTGGTTTTGTTAGTTTGAGTCATTTTGTTGTTGGTTTTTTTGGTTCTGTTGCTGTTTGGGGCTTTAACTTTATTTTTTCCTGGGAAGATTAGAAAAACTGGAGTTGCCAGAGACGTCGGAGGATTGCTAAAATGACACCGAGGGAAAACAGTTTCTGTTGTGCCAATATAACAACAAAGTCAAACAACAGTTTAATTTAAACTTCTTTTTTTTTAAGCAGCCAATGAGGACTTTTTATTACATTATGGCAGGCATTAGATAAAATACATGTTTATGATAGCAGGCTGAATCTGCTACACTTAGGATTCATAATATTCCAGTTTACAGAGCATCCCTCAGGAACAGGTAGGAAGAAAATATACTGACAGCAGTCAAAAAGCTTTAGCTCCACTTGAAAGAGGAAGAACCAGCCATGAAAAGTGTTTTAGTCTAAGCCATATTCTATCTTCTATATTCCCCAACAAACATGTCCAAGTGAGGTGAATCATCCCAGCAATAACCAAACCTGTCCATCCTCCACATGGGAAGGTTAGATTGAAGCCTCCAGTTGCTAACACCCACAGCAAAAATTGAAATGAAACCACAACAAACCAAGGGAAGCAATTTGCTAACAAATTGTTTGCTGTATCTCCCAAATTACCTTTTCTTAACCCACTTCTCTGAGGCAAAGCACACTAATAATGGACTGGGACCAAAACATACTTTGACTGCCTATTAATGACAGGCTAGGAACTATAACTCACAGCAAAAAAAAAAGTGAATTCAAGCTTAAAATCCTTTGCCCACAAACAAGTAATCATTTTATCATTACCCATATCTGGGATCCAAAGCAATAGCCCTTGGGTGCTCCATAGCTCCTGCTATCAATGTTGTTCTCAAAGTGCCATCTAGTTTTGCTACTTCAATCTGGTCCAAATTGCTGTCTATCCAGTATATGTTTCCTGCTATCCAGTCCACAGTAAGGCCTTCAGGTGTAGCCAGGCCATGCTGTACTACCACTTCTATGGCACTGACACCTGGAAGAAAAGTGAAAAGGAAAAAGGAAAGAAAAACAGAGTCTTAAATAATTAATATAGAGTCTGACAGAGTGAACAAGGACACAGAAGACCATCCTATGATGATTTAAAACTGGGGGATGGGGGGCAAGGCTGACACCTGTCAGGCTGTGCAGACATCCAATAAGATCTGGACAGGCTGAGAGCTGGCTGCAGGCAAACCTCATGAAGATCAATAAGGACAAGTGCAGGGTCCTGTGTCTGGGGAAGAATAACAACAGGCACTAAGGCAAGTTAGAGGCTGCCCTGCTGGAAAGCAGCTCCATAGAGAACGTCCTTGGAGTGCTGGTGGGCAGCAAGTTCTGCATGGGGCAGCAAAGTGCCCTTGTGGCCAAGGGAGCCAATGGCATCCTGGGGTGCAGCAAGAAAAAGTGTGGCCAGCAGGGCTGGGGAGGTTCTCCTGCCCCTCTGCTCTGCCCTGCTGAGACCACACCTGGTGTGCTGTGTCCAGTTCTGGGCTCCCCAGTTCAAGAGGGACAGAGACCTGCCAGAGAGAGTCCAAGGAAGGGCCACAAGGATGCTTAGAGGACTTGAGCATCTCCCCTATGAAAGAGAGAGACTGAGAGCCCTGGGGCTGATCAATGTCTATAAATACCTGAAGGGTGGGTGTCAAGTGCAGGGGGCCAAGCTCTTCTTGGTGGTGCACAGTAATAAGGGTACAGTGGGTACAAACCTGAACATAGAAGGTTTTACCCTGACAGTGAGGGTGCCAGAACCCTGGAGCAGGCTGCCCAAACAGGTTGTGGAGTCTCCTTCTCCAGAGACTTTCCAAACCCACCTGGATGTGTTCCTGTGTGTGGAGTACCCTGGGTAACCCTGCCCTGGCACTCATTGGCCCAGGAAGAAATATCAGCCCTTGGCATCTGCCATTTCCTGCTCCCTCCAGCCTACTGTAAAAGGAATCTTTTATGACAAGAACTGTTTTTTCTAGTTCTTCATCATGCACAGTCTAGATATCTCCTTTCTAAAGGCAGAATATCATCCTAAACTCCATCTCTGTGGAAGGCAGCTTAGCTAGAGCTCCCGAGGTCCACCACTCTGCAGCTGCAGTTGTTCTTACTGTTAAGAAAGTAAAGATTGAATGCATACCTCCGGTATCAGAGAGCTTGCCTCTGTAAATTTTGTCCTCTACCACATCTGTCCAGTAAAGCAAACTCTGCCCAAAATGAAAATCCAGTGCTATTGTGTTTCTTAAGCCAGGAACCAAGAGGCTGTAGTCACGTTTGTGAAGATCAATTTTTCTGATCTCGTGGCGAATAGAAAAAATGATGAAAGCCTCAAAGGGATCTGGAAGCAGAAAAACCACAACACATTGCAAGAGAGCCACAAGGGAGGCACTGCCACAGGCTGGCACAAGGGCCAAGGGGAATAAGAACAACAGGGTACTTTATCAGGAGAAAGATGATTAAAACGATTCATCTTCCGATAAGGAGACCTTCAAACACATTTGCAGCCCCACAGACTTCTCCCTTCCAGCATTATCTTTGATCACAGCTGGAGTACTGAACACCAAATTCAGCAAGATCAGCCTCAACTGTGGAACTGTTTTGCAGCCCTACTACAAAAGCCCACCACCAGAGCTTGGAAAAAGCATGTTTTCACAATTAGAAGAGCTTCCTCAGAAGCTGCAGGGAATCCAGCCAGTGACACACCATACAGAGACAGCACCTTGGAACAGCCAGCATTTACCTTCTGCTTTCCACTGAAGTGCTGCAAAACAAACCCCAGCCCAAAGTACCAAGTAAGGACATGAGCGTTTTCTGAGCTCACTGATACAGCCCCTCACAAACCTGACCACCACCAGAGGTATTCCTTTGGCAGGCAATTAATGGTAGGTTATTTGCTCCTCTGGGCTTGTACCATATTATGTATTTGCTCAGGTGGCCAAGAAGGCCACCAGCAACCTGGCCTGGATCAGGAATAGCGTGGCCAGCAGAGAGCAGAGAAGTCATTGTGCTCCTGCACTCAGCACTGGTGAGGGTGAGGACTGGACTCAATGGCCTTAGAGGACCTTTCCAACCCTAACATAGAATAGCATAGAATAGCATAGCATAGAATAGAATAGAATAGAACGGAACAGAACAGTACAGAGCAGAATGATCTCATTCTATGATATACAAGAACTGTAAAAGTGCTCTGCACAGGTCAGGCATGATGGAAAACCGATTTTGATGTCACAGTTCTTGTGCATATGCCATCAGGATTTTTAATACATCTCTCTTTTTTCATCAAGAGTCGTGATCATAAAACCAGACACAAAAATCTGATTCTTTAAACCACTCAATGAATTCAGTGCATCTGCTTCACTCGATTACAGAGAGGTTTCCACACCAATCTTTTCCTGAGTCAAAGGAGCTCTTCAGCTTGCTTTGCATCCAGTCAAACCTCTAGTTTATATAAACCCCAATTCCTTTTCCTTGTTTGTTTTGCAACTTCGAGCAGCAGGCAGTATTTCACTCTTCTTCTACAGTAACCACAAAGTTCCCCAAGTTATCACCACAGAGAGGATGCTTACAGACTTCTTTTCTAAAAGATCAATTTCATGTTCTTCTCTTGCTAAGCACTGCACAATGATCTGTGATGTCCTAAGTTAATCAGGTGCCTCAGCAGAGCTCTTTCTGCTCTTGAAGCGCTCGTTCAGAACGTGGCTTGGACTCTCCAAACGATCCTCCTATTTGTTAAAGCAATGAATGACTCTGTGAAGGCAATTTTTCAAAGCTCTGCAGAAGTTAGATAACATAATGAAGAGCAGGATCAGTGACATTAGCAGCTGCTTCAGAAGCAGCACTTAGCTCAACCTCAGAAACACTTTCATGGCACTTCCCAGCTCCCAGCAAATTGGCAGCTATTATGCAGGAGATCACAGGCTAGGGGATTTGGGGCCACTCTGATGCATAAGAACACACATGATGGACATCACCAGCAGCTTCTTTTATGTTTGCCAGTAATTAATACCACAATGGCAAAAAAAGACACCCAATAAATCTGTGCTATGTTGGATGGGGATTTTCATTCGAAGCAGAAGTCTAACTCAAGCTGCATAATCTACACTGCAAATGATCAAGATGTTCAGGCTGGAGAAGAGAAGGCTGCAAGGACACCTAATTGTGGCCTTCCAGTATCTGAAGAGGGCTGCAAGAAAGTTGGGGAGGGACTTTTCAGGGTGCCAGGGAGTGACAGGTCTGGGGGGATGGAGCAAAACTAGAAATGGGTAGGTTCAGATTGGATGTTAGGAAGAAGTTCTTCCCCCTGCGGGTGGTGAGACACTGGCACAGGTTGCCCAGGGAGGTGGTGGAGGCCTCATCCCTGGAGGTTTTGAAGGCCAGGCTGTACATGGCTCTGAGCAACTTGCTGTAGTGTGAGGTGTCCCTGCCCATGGCAGGGGGGTTGGCACTGGCTGATCCTTGAGGTCCCTTCCAATCCTGACAATTCTGTGATAAAGAGGAGAAAAGCTCAATGGGATGCAGAATACAGATTCACCCAGGCTGGAAAAGACCTTCGAGACCATCAAGTCCAAGCTCTCACCCAACACCATCTGATCAACTAACCCATGGCACCAAGCACCCCATCCAGGCTCTTCCTAAACACTTCCAGTGATGGTGACTCCACCACCTCCCTGGGCAGCACATTCCAATGGCCAATCTCTCTTGCTGGGAAGGATTTCTTGCTAACATCCAGCCTGAACCTCCCCTGGCACAGCTTGAGACTGTGTCCTCTCAGCTCTTTCAGAGCTTCAAGGTAGAATATTTATCAATAGAAACCAACAGTGAGAAATGTGTAGGAAAATATATGTAAGGCAAAGAAAATCCACCTCAGACATTTTAAATTATCAGGTCATATGCTGAGGCTTTCCTCCTCCTCTTTCCTTCCTCCCTCTCAGACTGTCTGAATCCTCTGGAAAATTCTTTTACAGCCAAAATCTAGTTCTAAACTGTAACATCTTTCCAATCGATGCAAAGATAAGCACCCAGGTTCATGCTAAGCTAAGTGTTTCAGAATCCATCTATTATTACACCACATTCTTAAGGCTGAACATAAGTATGGAATTGAAATCTCTTTCAACAACAGCCTTGTTGTTTTGGTTTGTCTGGGGCTTCCTCCCCCTGCGTTATTTTTCTGTGCTTACTATCACCTAAAAAGAAGTCAAGTGCAATAAATCAGCACAACTTATTTGGAAATGTGCTCTAAGACAAATTAGCAGAGAGAGAGCATGAAAAGAGAGGTAATTTGTATCAACTTCCTCTCTGGGTACCCGAGCTCTGTAGCACACTTTGAGTCCAATCAATACACAGTTAAGCAGGGGCGAAACATTTGGTCTTTGAGAAGCTGCCAGGGTAGCAGGACAGGTGCCAGAACAGCAGAAATCACACTAGATGGAAACAAGAGATGTGGAGAGTCAAGGAACTCCAAGAGAAAAATAACATCACCTCCTAAACCCCTCAAGGAATGAAGAGAACATAAGCAGAAATAAGGGGAGGCAGGGGAAGCTAAGGGAAAGACATTAACAAAGACACTGAAAGTGACATTGAAAAAGCAAAGCATTGCTCAGTTCAGGCAATTCATTTCTATGTCCTTCTTATTCCATAACTCATTACAGCTCTCTGGCAATTCATTAGGCTCCTCTGACAAACACCCTGTTTGACTCTGAGATGCCCTCAGGATCAAACCTCCCATCCATTACTGCACTCCCAGCACTCAGATCCCCATTAGACTTCTGGTGGACACTCCAGCAAACGCTTTGCAAAAGGGAAGTGCTGCATGCCAGCGTTACACATCATTGCTGAAAGGCTTGATTGCACACCAAAAAGTGCTATTTTGGATAGCAAAAAATAACTTAGCTAAAAGCAAGGTAATAATTTTCATCTGAGTAATTTTTTTCCTGCTGGAGAGGAGATGATGAGTTACTGCTCTAATACAATGCACACCTACGCCTGGCTCAAGGCTTTGTAAATCACTGAGGCTGTTCCAAGAATAACTTTAAGCCAAGTGGTGTTATTGAAGCAGTTTGGTATTTGGGGGGCTCTTTATCTTCACAACATTACTTTGAACTCTGCTGATGTTCATTGAAGATCTTGTGCACAGAGACATAAAGAAACGGACATTTGAGGCTAGCACATTCACAACGAGACCAAAACTGGGCTCACTTCCCTGCAACAGCGTTCCCACTCCACAGCTGAAGCACCAGAGACCTGAGCTGCTACCTAGGGTGTCATTCAAATTAAACAAACTCATCAGGTACTGCAATGATTAGTTACTATAAAAGAAGATGTCATATTCAATATTTTTCTTGCAGCTTAGGATAGTATTGATTACTGCCTCCAGTGCTGGTGTCCCCAGCATGGGAAGGACACAGAGCTGCTGGCTAGAGTCCAGAGGAGGCCACAAAGATGATCCAAGGTTGCAGCACCTCTGCTGTGAGCACAGGCTGAGGAGCTGGGGAGGGGGAGCTAGAGAAGAGAAGGCTCCAGGGGGACCTCAGAGCTGCCTGCCAGGACCTGAAGGGATCCTGCAGGAAGGCTGCAGAGGGACTTCTCCTGAGGGTGTCTAGAGACAGGCCAAGGGGGAATGGTTGGAAGCTGAGGCAGAGCAGGGTTAGAGTGGAGCTGAGGAAGAAGTTCTTCAGCAGGAGGCTGCTGAGACTCTGGCCCAGGCTGCCCAGGGAGGCTGTGGCTGCCTCCTGCCTGGGGGTGCTGCAGGCCAGGCTGGATGAGGCTTTGAGCAGCTGAGTGTAGCTGAGAGGTGTCCCTGGGCATGGTGGGGACTTGGAGTAGATCTCTCTGAGGTCCCTTCCTGCCTGAGCCACTCTATGGTTCTCCTTTCAATCAGCAGGCAGGTGGGTCTCAGAAAATGCATTCAATTTTAATTTTGTTGAGAACATTTGTAAAAATCAGTTCACAATTTCAGATTCTCAGCACCAGCAGTAAAGGTGAAGCAGAAATACTCAAGGCTTAAGAAAAAAGAGCAGTCTGCTAAGTTGAAAGCCTCAAAGATCAAAAACCTGTCTCATGCTGAGCTGGCTTCTCTTGCTTTTGAGCACAAGTGTATTGTGTTGTGCTATCTATGTCTCTTAGCTTCCACATAGTGGTTGCTCATTTCTGTGTGCTTGAATTTAAAACACATTGGAAGCTTTCCTCCATCCAGGCCCTAATATTGTCATACAAGGGTTTTCATTCTCTCATTTCTGTAACCCACTCAGAACACAGAACTCTTGGGAATGTCCACAATACAACAAATTGGAATGTGCTGCTCAGGGAGGTGGGGGAGTCACCCACCCTGGATGTGTTGAAAGGCGGTTTGGACGTGGGGCCTGGGGACATGGTTTAGGGGGGAACTCTGAGCAGGGTTATCAGCTGGACTGGGTGATCCTGAGGGCCTTTACAACCTGAATGTTTCTGTGATTCTGGGAGATGTGATGGATCAAAAGTCACTGAGAATCAGACTGAAGCAGTGCCATAAAATAAGAGTTTATAACAACAATGAAGTTCAGAGACAGAACCACAGCAACAGGGAGGCATGGTTTCAGCATCTCCTATCAGCACAACTCAGTACTGTCTGAACAACATATTTCTGACCCCAGGCCACAGGAGCAACTGTTCAAATAGGGTCATAACAATTAGAGGAACACAAAGCAACGATAAGAGATGATTCTAGAGATGGTAGCAACAGTTATTGCAGTCTGATGAATGCAAACCACATTCTTAATGAACAACAACACAAAACAATAGTAAACAAAAATGGCTCCAAGGCAAGATGAGCAATTCCTGAGCATTTACTACGAGCTCCTTAAGAGGACACCCATGATATCCAACTAAATGTTAATGATTCATGGTTTGTAATGAGACATGTTGGGTTTATTACATGCAATAAGATATTTTGGCCATAAGTAAATTAAGGCCTTTATTGCTACGAGAATGAACAATTAGCTCAGACATTGCCAATGTACAAATACTGGAATTTGCTTTCTCTGAAGAAACAACAAAAAAAGGATCATTAATTAGGCTGCTAACTGCTGGATTATTTCAGGTGAGCAGCAATAGCAAACTTGGGCTTTTATTGCAAGCTTACTGATGGAGAATTTACTCATGTGAACCATCTGAGGAATCACTGAGTATCCGGACTGAATGAAGAATACCTTCATCACAGAATGGCTCAGGTTGGAAGGGAGCTCAGAGCTCCTCTGCTCCAACCTCCCCACCATGCCCAGGGACACCTCTCAGCTACACTCAGCTGCTCAAGGCCTCATCCAGCCTGGCCTTGGACGCCCCCAGGCAGGAGGCAGCCACAGCCTCCCTGGGCAGCCTGGGCCAGAGTCTCAGCAGCCTCCTGCTGAACAACTTCTTCCTCAGCTCCAGTCTGACCCTGCTCTGCCTCAGCTTCAAACCATTCCCCCTTGGCCTGTCTCCAGACACCCTCAGCAAAAGTCCCTCTGCAGCCTTCCTGCAGGATCCCTTCAGGTCCTGGCAGGCAGCTCTGAGGTCCCCCTGGAGCCTTCTCTTCTGCAGGCTGCACACCCCCAGCTCCCTCAGCCTGTGCTCCCAGCAGAGCTGCTCCAGCTCTTAATCTTGGTATCTATTCAATTTTTAATTATTCAACAAATTAGAGTCATTTGGGGAGACATTTCTCCTCTAAAGTGATACTATCAAAGAATACAGAGAATAAAGACAAGTATCAAAGACTCCTAAGTTGAAACAGCTAGAAAGCAAACCCAATGCTATTTTTACCTCCCTAGATGAGGGTGAAGATGTCTAACAGTGTACATTGCACAGACATGTTTGTATGTTACACACAGCTCTGCACCTGAAGAAGATACCTAACAAATTTTTACTCATGCTCCAGTCCCTATCAACTGGGACAATGAGGTTTGCTTCTTGATGAGTGAGGCTTACTGAGGTCAGAAAACAAGTGCCACAATGCCATAGGTGAAAAAATAGCTTCAGTTGTGAGTGCCAACAGCCAGCAGCTGCTGGCAGCTGTTGTTTGATGTGTGTGTGCAATCAAAATTAAACTGCTGAACCCTCAGGTAATGCAGATCATTATCATGATGTCACAGACTGCCCCCCTGCTTCAAAATATTGGCATCCCTAATTCAAGAGAGACAGGGAGCTGCTGGAGAGAGTCCAGTGGAGGGCTATGAGGATGATGAAGGGACTGGAACATCCCTGGGGCTGTTTAGTCTGGGGCAGAGATGACTGAGAGAGGATCTGATCAATGTCTGTCAATACCTGAGGGGTGGGGGTCAGGATGAAGGTGCCAGGCTCTGTTTGGTGGTGCCCAGGGAGAGGACAAGGAACAACAGGGACAAGCTGGAACCCAGGAGGTTCCACCTCAACAGAAGGAGAGTACTGGAGGCCTGGAGCAGGCTGCCCAGAGAGGTTGTGGAGTCTCCTCTTCCGGAGACCTTCCAACCCCACCTGGATGTGTTCCTGTGTGCCCTGCCCTGGGTCATCCTGCTCTGGGAGTGGTGCTGGACTGGATGATCTCTGGAGGCCCCTTCCCACCCCTCCCATTCTGTGATTCTGTGAATTCTCCATATTCCCTGTACATACACCCACTCATGTACTGCCCCATGCAAGTTAAACACACGTGAATATCTGTACCAGACGTCAAACTTGGAGGAGTTATTGGTAGGGACTCTTGTAAGCATCCCAGCAACACCACAATGCTCCTTCACCAGTCTCAAGACAGGGACAGTGCTAACAGCACATCTGAAGAACTCCACCTGTGGGTGAGGTAAGCCTGTATTTCTGACTATCAAGAAAGGAAATAACCTCTCTGTAAGGGAAGATCACAGCTGTTAAGATCTGGAAGGCTGAGAACCCTGAAGTTCAGCTCACCAGTACTGATGCAGCTCTCGCCGTCCTTGCTGAGCCTCCATCCCTCGTAGCACGAGCACTTGACGGTGCTTTTATGCTGCTCACAGACTTGGCTACACTTCAGGTGCTTGCTACAATAATCCATAACCTCACAGGTTTTGTTGTCTGCTCCAAGACTGAATCCTGCAGGGCAGGAGCACACAATTCTTCCTCCAGGAACCACAGAACATTGATGGCTACATCCACCGTTGTTGAGGGAACATTCATCTGAAAGAACACCAAACAAAACCAAACCCAAACACTAAGAGCCACAGGGGCTGTCAGTTTACTGCAGGTTTTTCAAGTCTCTTAGGTCAAATAAAACACAGCAGAGGCCCTTCAGCAGTGCAAATTGAATTTTACAGTTATTAAACAGCTTTTTTTATTTATTATCGTTGTTATATTTTAAATTACCTCATTTCTAAGTATTCAGCAACTCAGTAGCTTCCTGGCAGCCCTTCAGGATTTTAGCACTGCAGATGTACAATGCATCCCCACTTCTACAGGCTCTCATTAGCATTATTTCACTCATGAAAGAATTAAAGAGTGCCCATTCAGACTCAGTCCAAAGACCATTACAGGTCACCCACCTCCAAGAGTGACCGAAAGAATTACGCTTTCCCAATGACTTCCTTTGCTTCCAGCCATCTGAGCTTGCAGGGGCATGGCTCTCATTCTTAGTCCTGTGTATCTATGTCTCAAGGACTTGTCAAAGAAACATATCCAAGTAAGATTTAAAAGGACTCAGGAGCTCTTTCCCCTTGCTTTCCAGTAACAGCTCCTAGAGAATGCTCCTCCTCCATTCTGTGTGTCAGTACTCTCACACTGCATTCTGCAGGCAGCTGGTGAGTTGCCAAGCTCTGCTAAACGTCTGAGGGTGATTGGTGGAACCTTTAGAGCATCTGAAGGAAAAGTGTGACACTCATGTCTGCCAGAAAGTCTGTGACCTCTGGAGAAGGAAAGCACAGAACTACTTACACCTCATAGCTCAGCTGGGGGCATCGAGGGGAGGGCCGAGCTGATCTGTTGCCACACGGGAAGCCAGGCTTCACTTTTCTTGTTTCAGTCTATTTGTGTCTTCTAGTTCTTTGGTTTGATTCTAACAAGTCTCTGACAGCCTTGCACACTTGAGATAAACTCTACGAACCACAAGAGCTTTCTACAGAAGAATTATTTCTTCCCATGTAAAGAAAAACCAAAACCAAACTAACTGAGCACCCTAACTTCTAACCCCAGGTTTGGGGCTTTTTGTGCAGTTTTCATCATGGCCAAAGAATGTCAACCTCTTCAATGTGCCCAACGTGGCAGTGTGCTGCCAAACATCCCAAGCTCCCCCTCCCCTTTATGTTTTAGAACTAAGTAGCTAACAACTGCTGAAATACTCAGGGGCTGCTAATTGTCACTACTAGTTGTAACTACCATGAAAAAAATCAGCCTGGCCCTTTACAGTGTCCAAGAGGATACAGGAGTCATAAAGGGCTATACTACCAGGAGCAACATAATTGTGCAGTCACAGCAGCAGCAGAGAAGGAATAAAAATGACAGAGGATTTAGGTTTACACCATAATCTAGCCACAGAGAATTCAAGCTCCCCTCTCTCAGCACACAGCCTGC
This sequence comes from Colaptes auratus, assembly GCA_015227895.2. Classification (NCBI taxonomy): domain Eukaryota; kingdom Metazoa; phylum Chordata; class Aves; order Piciformes; family Picidae; genus Colaptes; species Colaptes auratus. Next base: position 48,243,235 of record CM026887.1, read on the forward strand.
AGAGCAGTGGAGCAGGACGGGGCAGATCTCTTTGCCATCTCCTGCAGCAGCTGTTGCCCAGCCAGTAAGCTTTGCCTCCCACGCCAAGCAGCTCTGCTTAGCCCAGTGCAGGGCCTTCTAGTAAGGACAGATTCCAGTCAGTGGAACTGCTTGCAAGCATCCCCAAAGGCTTTGTAAGAGAATGCTGGAGATGGTGAAATGCTGTGCAAAGCAAGGTCAGCGTAGGAAGGCTAATTGTTGGTACCGTACAGAAGAATCACAGAATTACCTTCATTCTCCTGCAGCGTTTCACTTCTTCTCCCTACACCAGCACCACAGGACAATACCACTGCCACAGTGCTGTAAATTCTTTCAGCACCTATTCATTTTATCTTTGCATGTTGATAACAATTCAATTAGTTTATCATCTAGACTTCTGCCACATGTACACAATTACATTTGTACCTTTTGACCGAATACAATTTTGCCCAGATAACCTACATTGTCTGACGTGCCATGAAATCCATTCACCACCAAGGAGCCATGGAAGTAGCTCTGGAGAAAGAGACTTGGGGGGGGTTGGTTGATGAGCAGCTCCCCAAGAGCCAGCAGTGCCCTCCTGCAGCCCAGCAGGCAGCTGTGTGTTGGGCTGCAGCCTGAGGAGTGTGGGCAGCAGGGCAGGAGAGGGGATGCTGCCCCTGGAGTCTGCTCTGCTCAGACCTCACCTCCAATCCTGCCTCCAGTTCTGGTGTCCCCAGCATAAAAAGGACACAGAGCTGCTGGAGTGAGTCCAGAGGAGGCCACAAAGATGCTCCAAGGGCTGGAGCAGCTCTGCTGTGAGCACAGGCTGAGAGAGCTGGGGGTGTGCAGCCTGCAGAAGGGAAGATTCCAGGGGGACCTCAGAGCTACCTGCCAGGACCTGAAGGGGTCCTGTAGGAAGGCTGCAGAGGGACTTTTGCTGAGGGTGTCTAGAGACAGGACAAAGGGGAATGGTTTGAAGCTGAGGCAGAGTAGGGTTGGACTGGATCTGAGGAAGTTGTTCTTCAGTAGGAGGAGACGCTGGCCCAGGCTGCCCAGGGAGGCTGTGGCTGCCTCCTGCCTGGGGGTGTCCAAGGCCAGGCTGGATGAGGTTTTGAGCAGCTGAGTGGAGTTGAGAGGTGTCCCTGCCCAGATGAGCTCTGAAGTCCCTTCCAACCTGAGCCATTCCAGGATTTTATCATTCCCTCAGGACCTCTTACACAGCTACTAACAGGATTCTATCAACTCAAACTTTTGGCAGCTGGAGAAAATGACAAATTACCTTCACTACTTCCAGATAATACCAGAGCTTTCACAATTGTTTTCCTCCAGGAGTACTTTAAGGGGTCAGGAAATGAAAGAGTTACCTAAAACCCCTACATTTTCCCTTATTTGAAGCAAACTAATACTTCCAGCACCCAATGTTATTTAAAGTAAGCAAGCACCCAGTATTATTGAAAGCAAAAGTCCTCCCCGAGGCTGCTGTGGTAACACCTGAGCAAGAGCAGCTTGAGAACTGTTTGCTTTGGGGATTTTCAGCAGGAGGAATCGTGACAGACAAGAACCAGGAAAATGTGTCTAAAAGAAGTACCACAAAGATCGCCTTCATCAGATCCATCAGGACAATCTCTTCTCCCATTGCAGAGCTTCTCAGGCTGTAGGCAGATGGAGGTATCATTAGCACAAGGGTATTTTGGTGGTCCACACATATAGCCCTCGCAATTATCCTCATCAGACTGATCCTCACAATCAATATCGCCATCACATAGCCACGCTCTGCTAATGCATCTCCCTTGGAGAAAAGAGACAACAAACACAGCAAATCAGACTGCAGCAAACTTGAGGCAAAGTCCTTCAGTAACATCACACAGCTTTTATTTATTTATTTATTTACTTTATTGTGCTTTCCTATGAGTAGCACTTCCCTCTTGGGAGGGCAGAAAGAAATCAGCTTGTGTTTATACGCCGAAGCATCATCCACAGCAGTGCTGGCAGCCTAATTTTCCAAACACCATCAATCCTAATGATTTCTCTGCTGAGCAGAGCTGCACACAGGCAGGAGACAGCCTCAGTCTCTTAAATACACCAAATCAGACAAAAAATGCTTTCATTTCTTTGTAACTCCTGCTTTTCCTTGTGTCCCTCTCTTCGTCTTCAACAGCTTTCCACAGGAGCAGTGCTTCACTAACTCACTTCCTATTAGGATGGGTTTGAGGAACAAAAGTCTGTCCAGCAAGGACACCAGTTTGGGGCTCCCCAGTTCAAGAGAGACAGAGACCTGCTGGAGAGAATCCAGTGGAGAGCCACGAGGATGATTAAGGGACTTGAGCATCTCCCCCCTAGAGAGAGACTGAGAACCCTGGGGCTGTCTAGTCTGGAGAAGAGAAGGCCGAGAGAGCACCTGATCAATGCCTATCAATAGCTGAGGGGTGGGTGTCAAGTGAAGGGGGCCAAGGTCTTTTCAGTGGTGCACAGTAATAAGACAAGGAACAACAGGCTTGAGCTTGAACATAGAAGATTTCACCTCAACATGAGCAGAAACCTCTTTACAGTGATAGAGACAGAGCCCTGGAGCAGGCTGCCCAGAGAGGTTGTGGAGTCTCCTGCTCTGGACACATTCAAAACCCACCTGGATGTATTCCTGTGTGACCTACCCTGGGTGGGGAGGTTGGAGGAGATGAGTTCTGAGGTGTCTTCCAACCTGAGTCATTCTGTGATGAGTGAAACACTTTCTCTACCAAAGCCTTCTTCAGGCAGAAGCACCTGCAAGATCAGCTTCCTTAATCTATGGTCCTACCTGTTGTCTTTCTTAACTGGAGAATAAAATAGCTGTCAGCTCTATTCAGTCCAAAAGGTGTTACCAAAGGTCTGACTAACCCCACTGATTGTAGCTAGCAAGTAGTAAGTTTATGCTTGAGAACTGACAAATCGTTTGGGAGAGGAGCACACACACCATATTCTTTATTATCTTGAAGTCATCACTGCAAAGCAGTGGTGGAATGAAAGCTAAGGGAAAGTACCAATGTCAAGCAAACCAACCAGATCCCAAAGCCAATTGATGTTGCTTCCTGTAGAGCCCCTGATCTGTTTTGTAATCCTTTTACACACAACCATGTTCCCAGAGCAAATCAGCCTCCCTGCCTTTCTCCTACCTTGATGAGGGTTTGTTTGACAACAAAAGATTCCTGTCTCACAGGGATAGCTCTGAGATGTTCTGCTGCAAGGAGCTCATCTTTGCAAAGGTTCTAGAAAGATGGATTTAATGAAGCCTTATGCCCACCTTCAAACCATTACTTAGAGTTCACTGAAGTGCTTTTGGTTTCTTAGCCCTTGCTGCAGCTCTGGCTCGCAAGCACTTCAGCAGAGTTCCATCACTCATTGATAGCCTCAGTGGATGTATCTGTTCCTCTCCACAGCTCTTGTGTGTAACACAGCAGGAGCGTGTGGCCAGCACTGAAGCAGTGCTTCGGCAGCGATGCTGATGCAACAAGTGCATGGGAAACCCTGAGCCAAATGCTTCTCCAAGATACCTTATTTCCTAGTAATATCAGAAAGTTAATTTTGCTGTTCAGTCCTTTTGGGGATCCTGAGCACAAGAACTGCATTGACTGACTGTCCTTTCATCTGCAGGAAAACTGCTTTGCTGAAGTGCATCCAATTCCCCCTAACAGTTAATTCTTAGTGCCTGAAAGTGCAATACTTTGCTCATCTGTAGCATGGGCTCCCTCTCGCTCTCACTAAGGTGAAGGAATGTTCTGTGCTGACACATAGAAGTAGAGCTGGGATGGTTCATGATCTTGCTTGTCCTGTGCAACACACATTTGGGACTCAGACTGAGTGCACTGTTTCAAGAACGTGGTGTTCTCTGGGACTTAAAAGCTCATAGTAGAAAGGAGATGTTTGTTTTCCAGCAGGAAACACAAGGGAAATTTCAGGGCCTAAAGAAGAGGTTGCCACAGGGAAGAGTGGCAGCATGAACCCAGCATAAGCCCAGCAGGGGAACAGCAGAGAGGTTTCTAGTTTACTCGCTGGGGTGCTTTGGTTTTAGTGACTTTTTTAATGTCAAGAGAATCAGAAAGGTCACCCTTCTGAGCCGTCACTCTGGGCAGAAGAAGATTGCTATGGTGGTTGTATAGGATGTGCAGCTCTGAAGAGCTGAAAGCGAGAGAGAAGACAGAGCAGCAAGGACTGAGTGGGAGCAAGCCTGGCAAACCTAGCTCATGACCAATAAATAGCCTTTCCACTCCCCCTCTGAACTCCTCCATGCCTCCCATTCTAATTTTCTTTCCTCTCTCAAAGCTGCTCCTGTGCCATCTCTCCACAGCAAACCTGTCCTCAGCAGCCCTCATGGAATCTGTAAGGCTGCCCTACCAATTTCCTCATCTTCTTTTTCAAAGCCCCATGCTTCCCAGCTTCTCCATCGTCAGCTTCTCTCTGCTCTCTGCATTGCCCATACTTGCATCTTGTCTCTTACACTCCTCACCCAGACAGTACTGCTGCTGCTATTTGCCTCTTCCAGTCTCGCCAAGGTGCCACCTTGACTTTATTTCTCCTCTATACACATTCCTTTCTATCCACTCCAACAAAATCCTAGCTCTTCCCTTATCTTCTTCCCCTTCCTCTGGTATATTATTAACATGTGAGAACAAGGAAAGATAAAATAACAGCCCACAGGGCAGCACTGAAAATGGTTAAGAACCAAAGCTTAACTGCTCCCTGAAATAAATATCACATGCACTGAGCACGACAAATGGGCATTGCAGCTCTGATCTGCTGCTGACTGAACTGGACTAGGCACAGCTCTTCTGCATTTGCCTTCCAGAGCAACTTCATTTTATGACCACTACAGAAACTGGGTAACTTTTCAAGTCAGACTGCAAAGATTCTGCTCTTGGACCAGTACTACTAACTGCAGGGTGGGGAATGGGGTAAAACAGGCAGATTTATGTAGTACATATAACTGAATTTAAGTACATGCCTACAACAGCTTTTGGAAGGCAGAACCAGTGCTGCCATCCAAGGAGATCTGGGTAAAGGTGAACCTCATGCAGATCAATAAGAACAAGTGCAGGGTCCTGCAACTGGGAAGGAACACCACCAGGCACCAGTACAGGCCAGGACCTGCCCTGCTGGAAAGCAGCTCCATGGAGAAAGACCTTGGAGTGCTGGTGGGCAGCAAGTTCTGCATGGGACAGCAATGTGCCCTTGGGGCCAAGAGAGCCAAGGGGATCCTGGGGTGCAGCAAGAAAAGTGTGGCCAGCAGGGCTGGGGAGGTTCTGCTCCCCCCTCTGCTCTGCCCTGCTCAGACCACACCTGGTGTGCTGTGTCCAGTTCTGGGCTCCCCAGTTCAAGAGAGACAGAGACCTGCTGGAGAGAGTCCAATGGAGAGCTATGAGGATGCTTAGGGGACTTGAACATCTGCTATGAAGAGAGACTGAGAGCCCTGGGGCTGTCTAGTCTGGAGCAGGAAAGGCTGAGAGGGGATCTGATCAATGCCTATCAATATCTGAGGGGTGGGTGTGGCAGAGCCCCTGGAGCAGGCTGCCCAGAGAGGTTGTGGAGTCTCCTGCTCTGGAGACTTTCCAACCCCACCTGGATGTGCTCCTGTGTGCCCTGCCCTGGGTGATGCTGCTCTGGCAGGGGGGGTGGACTGGATGATCTCTGGAGGTCCCTTCCAACCCCTATCATTCTGAATACAAAGGATGAAGTTGGATCTTATCAGTCTAGTCTAATTTAAAAGAAGCCTTATCTAATTTAGAAGCAGAAAATAACTAGCTAGATGTAGCCTAACAGGAGTCCATCTCAGCCAGGTAGTCATTGCAACCCACATCCTCCTGCTGTGCAAACCTGGGTATGTTTTTCATCCCATCAGCACAAACAACAGTGTGATGTTCTTGAAAACCAAATTAGAAATGCCATTCTGAAATGCTGCTAACTCAAGTGCCCTGCAGCTCTTTGTCTGCCTCTGGACAGCACAGCTCAAGAGCTGCACAGGTTGTTCCAGTGAGAGCAAGGATTCTCCTTAAAAAGATAACATGGAAATAGAAGCTATGTGAGGGCAAGGAAATAAAACAAATAGCAATAATGATTAAATCATAATAATCATGTAATAACAGTAATGACAACAACAATAACAACTAGTTTCTCCAGCAACAAAAAATGTTGTTAAGGAGACATTAGGCATTGCTCTTTCAGTAGTCAATAGATTTATCAGTGAAAAGATGAAGCCAATCAACTCAGCTTGCAGCAAAGATCCAGATGACTTACTAGGGAAAAATGTTCTGCTCTTAGAGGCAATTGACTGAAAGTTAGAGAATATTGTCTGCTGGATATCCTGGGGGGTACATCAGGAGAGAGGCTGGACATGATGGATTCTTGTGGCCACCATCACTCTAAGCAAGAACAATCAGGCTTGGCCGAGGGCTGACAAGTGCTGTAATTGTACCATGACACTCGTGCCTGTGGCATTGTGACAGCTCAACCAGAGCCAACACACACTGCAGTAAGGGAAGGGCCTGCAGCTACTACTCTCAGCCATTAAACAAAAAGAAGCAAGCAGGGGAGGGGGCAGGAAGGTTGCACTGCTCCTGTTCCCACCAGCAGTCACCTCCCTCGAAAAGGAGTGCCTGGGACAGCTCCCCCCATGCACATGTTCCTGCCCAGACCTATCAGGTTTTGTATTAGGAACTCAGATGCCAGCAGCTGGCATTCTGTGAGGAGAAATTAGCCAATTCTCCTCTTTCCTGAACACTTCTCATACCTGTGGAAGCCAGACAGTGTCAGTTATCTAGAACAATCCAGAGAGAAAATGACCCTGATTCTGAAACCTGGAAGAGTCGCCTCAGACACTCCTTCCATGAACCCATTGCTCCTCCTGGGTCCAGCTGATAAACAGCTAAACAAAGCACTGGCTTTTCTGCTTTCTGCTCCAAGGCATTACCAACATTCCTCCTCCAGCAGAGCAGCTTTGCTCCTTCCAGGCAAACACAGGGAAATACAAGAATTATGGATCGAACCGTCACAGCTGATCCGTAAAGCGATGTTTCCCCTTGACCAACAAGCAGGACTGCATTTCCCTCTGCATCAGAGCTGAGCACCCTCCAATTCAGCACATTCTGGATGAAAATAATTTTTGGCTGTATTATAGGTGGCAGCCAGAGAAGTTCCACTTCATCCTTCCTCCTGAGACACTGCACTCCTTGCACTGGGTTGCAAACACAGCTAAGTATGACCCTGCCAATAGCTGAGGGCATCCTGCAGGAAGGCTGCAGAGGGACTCTTCATGAGGGTGTCTAGAGACAGGCCAAGAGGGAATGGTTTGAAGCTGAGGGAGAGCAGGGTTAGAGTGGTGGTGAGGAAGAAGTTGTTCAGCAGGAGGCTGCTGAGACTCTGGCCCAGGCTGCCCAGGGAGGCTGTGGCTGCCTCCTGCCTGGGGGTGTTGCAGGCCAGGCTGGATGAGGCCTTGAGCAGCTGAGTGTAGCTGAGAGATGTCCCTGCCCATGGTGGAGAGGTTGGAGCCGATGAGCTCTGAGGTCCCTTCCAACCTGAGCCATTCTGTGATTTTGTGATTAGAATAGGGTCTTCTTTCCTGAATCAATTATATTGCCTAATGGCAACAACATTACTGCTTCCTATACCCTGAATGAAATCTCCTTTTGAAAGCTGTTTTTCTCCTAGTGTCACATTAAGCTTCAAAAGAAACTGTAAATAGATTAATTCCATGCCAGCAGACATGGAATTCTTCCTCAGCTGGACTGTCCCTGGAGAAATTGCTCTATCTAAGCTTTGTTTTGTCAAACACAGCTTCAGACTGGCATATTCTTTTCATATTTCTTAATGAAGTACACTTAGTAAAATTTGATGCTAACCATCCTCAAAGGAATACATTTCAACACTGTGCCTCTTATTTCCAGTGCTGTGCTTCCCAGTTCCTCAAAATCTTTCAGCCTATTACTTCACATCCTCTTAATCAACTTACTTCCAGGGCAAAGATGGAAACCAGAAGAACACACCTGGAATTTGATGTACTATCAGAGGCTATATTTAAGCATTTGGTGTGATACCATAAAGAAGAGTTGCAGTGCTAAGTGAAGGTCCCAGCCTTGGAGCCATTTAGGAACAGACTTGATGTGTCCCTGGGGAGCCTGCTCTAGTTGGAGGTGTCCCCGGTGTTGGCCAAGATGACCTTTGAGGATCCTTTCCAACCCAGGGTGATGTGTGGGTCTGTGAAAGCAATCTGCAGTCCCATCCCTGTTTGAGGGATCCTTTGAGGATCCTTTCCAACCCAGTGTGATGTGTGGGTCTGTGAGAGCAATCTGCAGTCCCATCCCTGTTACGCTGGAAACCAGCAGGCAGGATGGGGCAGTGCATTAGTATTCTTTTCCTGCTGGGAGCACAGTGACACCACCTCAGCGTCACCAAACACGGAAAGCAGTACTCAAGCAGCAGGTATGGGCTCACACCACACACAGAGAATGAGGAGAGCAAGGCCATACCTGTGCTCCTGCAGGAGAACTTGGTTTTGCCATCGCACAGGCGGATGGTTCCGTTGCAGCCCCTCTCATCGCTGCCATCCTCGCAGTCCTTCTCCCCATCGCACCGCCACAGCTCCGGGACGCAGCTCCCGTCAGGGCTGCACTGAAATTCCTTCCCACTGCATCTCCCAGGAGCAGGAGTTTCTTAGGAAAACAAGAGTTCTTACATTGGAGACTCTGCTCACAGGAGTTTTTTGCATGCCACACTTACAATGATTTGGAATCCTCCTCCCTAGCCAAAGCCAGAATCCCAGTCCCCAGGTGCAACACTCACTAATCACTACTGCTTCCTAACTCAGCACAAGCTTTACACAACCTCTTTATCCTGCTCCCTCCCTTCACTTCCCCCTCCACCACAAGGTAAAATCATAGAATAGAATCACAGAATTGTCAGGGTTGGAAGGGAGCTCAATGATCAGCCAGTTCCAACCCCCCTGCCACGGGCAGGGACACCTCACACCACAGCAGGTTGCTCACAGCCACATCCAGCCTGGCTGCAAACACCTCCAGGGATGAGGCTTCCACCACCTCCCTGGGCAACCTGTGCCAGGCTCTCACCACCCTCCTGGGGAACAACTTCTTCCTCACAGCCAATCTGAATCTCCCCATTCCTAGTTCTGCTCCATTCCCCCCAGCCCTGGCACCTCACCTGTAACCAAGTCACTAAGAGTCAAAAAAAAAAAAAAAGGGGGGGGAGGGGGAAGAAAAAAGGCACAAACATAAATGAGCACAACACCCCCCAACCAAACTCACTGTTCCTGAGTACTTCCTACTGCATGACTCTGATAAAACAACAGGATGTGTTGCCCAGGGAGGTGGTGGAAGCCTCATCCCTGGAGGTGTTTGCAGCCAGGCTGGAGGTGGCTGTGAGCAACCTGCTGCAGGGTGAGGTGTCCCTGCCCATGGCAGGGGGGCTTGGAACTGGATGAGCCTTGAGGCCCCTTCCAACCCTATGACAATTCTGTGATTCTGTGATTCTAGGGGACACCACCTTTTCCACTCCTCACTTCTATGACCTGGGCTCTGCCTAAATAGATTCTAAGCACTGACTGAGACATTTAATCATGCAGATTGTTCTGCAAGGTTCACTATCAGTAGCTAGGTCAAATTGACACTCATCAATTAGTATTAATTTGAGGTAAATATTTTTGCACAGTTGCCAGACAACAATGGATTTGGATGTACAAGGAGGACCAAGGCTGATGAAGTTTCAAGACTGATGAAGTTTGCCTGGTGCTTTCTAAGCCCCAACTCTCACTCTATAGATCCATTCCCTCCTCCTTCATTCCCTTACCCCCCCAGATAAGGTCTATCTCCCAGTTCACATGGCATGAAAGGTCACAGAAATTTGACAGCAATGAACTTCAGCTCAGTGCAGCTATGGAATCAGTCTTGAATGTCTCAAAGCACAGGAAGTGTGTCATTCTGATTATTAATCACATCCTGAGCTCTAAGCATTTTCTAGATGTCAGCCTTTCATACTTTCTCCTCTCCCTCCTTTCCCCAACCTGTTACCTCAGAGAGTATTTCCAGTATGGCATGACATACAAGAAAATGAACTTTGAGGTGATGATAAACTTATGTGTGCCAGCTTGCACCAAAGCAAGCATTGTCTGAATAAATTCCTGTGGCACTGTCAATAGTTTATTGCAGAAAGAAGGAACACCACCACGAACACAAAACCCACAAACAAAAGAAAACAAACATTCTGTTAGATAGAAAGCAAAGAAAAATTGCTGGGAAGTGTGCATCATATAGCAGAGCAGGACACAGAAGATACAGGAACTGGAACACCACCAGCCTGGAGCAGATCTGCTATGAGCACAGGCTGAGGGAGCTGGGGAGGGGGAGCTAGAGAAGAGAAGGCTCCAGGGGGGACCTCAGAGCTGCCTGCCAGGACCTGAAGGGATCCTGCAAGAAGACTTTCCCTGGGGGCATCTAGACAGGCCAAGGGGTAATGGTTTAAAGCTGAGGCAGAGCAGGGTTAGAGTGGAGCTGAGGAAGAAGTTCTTCAGCAGGAGGGTGCTGAGACTCTGGCCCAGGCTGCCCAGGGAGGCTGTGGCTGCCTCCTGCCTGGGGGTGTTGCAGGCCAGGCTGGATGAGGCCTTGAGCAGCTGAGTGCAGTTGAGAGGTGTCCCTGGGCATGGTGGGGAGGTTGGAGGAGATGAGCTCTGAGCTCTCTTCCAGCCTGAGCCATTGTATGATTCTGTGACTAAAAGGTGGCTTAAGGAAAGCTGCTGACTGCCTCCTTCTGCAGGCAGCATGCCCCCTCTGCAATAGGACAAACAGCACATTCATCTTAATTCACTACAAAAGTTCTCAGTTTCACACCCATTCTGCTTCCAGCTGCATCATTCTTCTCAGACACACTCTGTGTCATCATGTTACACCAGACACATTTTCCCTCCCAAACATTGCTAATGTCCAAAGCACTTTCTCTTATTCCATGGACTGAGATCAGATCCTCCATGCTATAATACAGTGTTCTTTGGGGTTTTAAGTAGTTGAGCTGTGAGAAGGAATAAAATGAATAAACAAAAAGGTCAAATCAACCCCACCCAGCCCAACTGACCTTCCTTGCTGCAGTTTGTTTTGGTTTCATCACTGAAATCTCCACAGTCATTGTCACCATCACAGGCCCAGTGGCCTGGGATACATCTGCCGTTAGAGCACCTGAACTGATCAGCAGAACAGGAGTGAATGCAGCCCAGCTCATCACTGCCATCGCCACAGTCATCATCTGCAGAGAGGAATTGGAGCAATGACTGTAAATGGGTAAGTTCCAACACAAGATATGGAGAGAAAAAAGTCATTTCCAAAAGGCAAGAGAAAACCAAAATGCAGTCAGTAAGATGCTGTGTTTATTGCCCACAGGCATGTGCTGACATCATATGTTCATGACACCAACTTGGTAACTCTAATTTACCAGGAGAACTCTCCCCTCCTGAATGCATTCCTGGGTGACCTGCCCTGGGTGCTGCTGCTCTGGCAGGGGGCTTGGACTGGATGATCTCTGGAGGTCCCTTCCAGCCCCTAACACTCTGTGACTCTGTGTAGTTTGGGACAGTCTTCCCCCTTACACTTACTCACTTTACTTAAGTCTTGAATTTGGGAAAGAATAACCCCAGGGACCAGCACAGGTGGGGGCTGATCTGCCAGAGAGCAGCTCTGGGGAAAAGGACCTGGGGGTTCTGGTGATGCCCATGAGCCAGCAATGTGCCCTTGTGGCCAAGAAGGCCAAGGGCAGCCTGGGCTGGATCAGAAGGGCTGTGGTGAATAGGTCCAGAGAGCTTCTTCTGCCCCTCTGCTCTGCCCTGCTGAGGCCACATCGGGAATATTGTGTCCAGTTCTGGGCCCCTCAGCTCAAGAAGGACCTCAGGGAACTGCGTGAAACAGTCCAGCACAGAGCCACAGAGCTGCTGCAGGCAGTGGAACATCTCCCTGTGAGCACAGGCTGAGGCAGCTGGGGCTTGGAGCAGAGGAGCCTGAGGGCTGCCCTCATTGCTGGGGATCAAGATGTGCAGGGCTGGAGCCAGGCTCTGCTCAGGGATGTGCAAGGATAGCACAAGGGGCACTGGGGGCAAGCTGGAGCAGAGGAGGTGCCAGGGGAACAGGAGGGAAAACTTTGTCAGGGTGAGGGTGGCAGAGGCCTGGAGCAGGCTGCCCAGAGAGGTTGTGGAGTCTCCTGCTCTGGAGACTTCCCACCCCCCCCGGATGTGTTCCTGTGTGACCTGCCCTTGATGATCCTGTGCTGGTTCCTAGATCAGGACAGTAATTAGAGAATGCTGTATTTGCTCTCTGGCCATTAGGAAGCCAAGGTGTCAGCACCAGACTCAGAAGGAAAGGCTGAGTAGCAAGGCAAGGCTCACGTGCTTCCCAGTGTGTTTGTTGCTGCTACAGAACGTTTGATACTTGCCTGAGTCACAGAGCCACTTGCTGCTAATGCATCTCCCATTCTTGCATATGAATTGAGTTAGAGGCTCACACGTTGGGAATTCTGTCAAAGGGTTCAAAAAGAAAACTATTTACTGCCAGACCCTCTGTAGCAGTAGCCTCCCCCTGTCCTATGTGCATACATTACACAAGTGCAGTGCATCAAACATTTGCACCTGGCAGGTACTTAACCTGGAGAGAAGAAAAAGGTGAGATGCCGTAAGGACAGGAAACAAAAACTCTTAGCTGTAGACTCAAGTCCAACCCCTACCTCTCCTCTGCATGCAGCACTGAAATGCATGATTCTGTGCCATATAACATGGTCCTGCATGCCCATCAGTTCAGGGCTGTCACTGCCACCACTCATGCCAGCATGCACAATCAATTCCAACTTGAGGTCTGGTACAAACCACATTGCCCATGTGTTTAACTCTCTGAAGAGGTTCTTCTTTGATTAAGCAAGAAGAGATATTTGTAAAAACAGATCAAGAGAACAAACCAGTTCAGAGAGAAACAAAAGAGTATCTTAACAAGCAGACCTTAGATTGGTTTGTTTGCTTACATGATTGATGCTAATACATAATCAGCCCACATTCCTTCTTGAAAACACTAAGCCATTTCAGGATTGTACCTCATTATATTGTGGCACCCTCACTAATTCATTTTAGTGAGGCACAGGATACCTCAGCTGCTGCCCTGGGAAGAGGGAAGGCCCTGGTACGGTCCTTTACCGACAGTTCATTGACCCTGCCGCCCTCAAGCTCCCAGCAGTTACCTGGGACCTGCCAGACAGATGAAGGCAGCAATGTGGCTCATGAAAACCTTAATTGTTTGGAAGAAGCTGATGAGAGAGTGTGGCTCTCCTTTCAGTATCTCAGTGGAGCAGCAATTAGCAGAGCTGCTGATGCTCTCTCAAGTTATAACTAAGAAAGAGTCACTTACCCTGCAGAATAAAGCATCAAAATAACCTCCTGCTCCGAGGAGATGAGACAGAGATCAGCTTTGGAGAGTGATGGTGTTTGGTAATGGGAAGGACACCAAATTGTTGGAGGCCACAAAGATGATCAGTGGGCTAGAACACCTCTGCTGTGGGGAGAGGCTGAGAGAGCGGAGAGTGTTCAGCTTGGAGATAAGAAGGCTCCGGAGAGACCTTAGATCCACCTTCCAGTACCTGGAAGGGCTACAAGGAAGCCAGGAAGGGACTTTTGACAAGGGCTTGCAGTGACAGGATGAGAGGGAATGGATTGAAGCTTGAGAGGGGCAGATTGAGACTGGAAATTAGGAAGAAATTCTTTCCATCGAGGGAGGTGAGACACTGGCACAGGTTGCCCAGGGAGGCTGTGGCTGCCTCCTCCCTGGAGGTGTTCAAGGCCAGGCTGGATGAGGCCTTGAGCAACCTGGGCTGGTGGGAGGTGTCCCTGCCCATGGCAGGGGGTTGGAAGTGGATGATCTTGAAGGTCCCTTCCAACCTAAACCATTCAATGATGTTAATCAGAAAAAACTGTTAAGTTGTCTGAGCTGGATGTCAGGTACCACAGTTAAAAACTCCCTGCCAGAAAACTCGGCCCAAGCTCTGGGGCGACTTATCCATCGGAGAGATTTCAGAAACAATGTTTAACAGTTCCTAGCAAAAGGCTCCATCACTGCTTTTCTTTCCTGTGAAGGAGGTCCTTACGTACTTCACTTTGGATAGAAGAATTGCTGTGGTTCCCCCTGCCCCCCAGAAGAAAAGGTGCTTACCACAGGACGTCATTTCATCAGTCTCATCGCCGCAGTCATCCTCCCTGTCGCACAGCCAGGAGGCCGGAATGCAGCGCCCGTTCCCACAGGAGAACTGCTCAGCCTGACACGTTCTTGCTGTCGAGAGAAAACACTCCCACAATGCCAGGGAACTGCACTACAGCTCCTAGCTCTCCTGGTGCAGGGCTGTACCCAGAAGCTGCAAGTCTTGAGGGCACCATCTCCTGGCCTGCTGCACATTGTACCTGACCTGACTAAAGATCACTCCTTTGATTGCAGGGAAAACTGAAGCTCAACCTTTCAATGCAGAGTTTTTAGTGGTTTCCTCAACACAGGAGAAAAGGAAGTTTCACTGGCAGTTATGCAAAGCAGGTGGTAGAAGGGCATTGCTTGACAGAAACAACATGAGGCCTGAAGTCTAAGAAAGCAAACATCAAGGCATCGGGCTGTCTCACTTACAGCTGGAGTTCTACCAATGTGCATTTCACAGCAAAGAGAACAATCTGGTGAAATCCAGAGCTGCACAGGAAATTTGTAACCTGGCAGGGGTGTGATGTGCTGGGCTCACTGCCCTTAGAACCTCTGCCTTTGCAAACATGCAGCTGCAAGGATAATACAATACAATACAATACACCACCAGGTTGGAAGAGACCTTCAAGATCACTGCGTCCAACCCATCAACCAACCCAACCCACCTAAACAACTAACCCATGGCACCAAGCACCCCAGCAAGTCTCCTCCTGAACACCTCCAATGAAGGTGACTCCACCACCTCCCCAGGCAGCCCATTCCAGTGGGCAATCACTCTCTCTGTGTAGAACTTCTTCCTAACATCCAGCCTAAACCTGCCCTGGCACAGCTTGAGACGGTGTCCTCTTGTTCTGGTGCTGGCTGCCTGGGAGAAGAGACCAACCCCCACCTGTCCACAACCTCCATTCAGGTAGTTGTAGAGAGCAAGAAGGTCACCCCTGAGTCTCCTCTTCTCCAGGCTAAGCAACCCCAGCTCCCTCAACCTCTCCTCACAGGGCTGTGTTCCAAGCCCCTCCCCAGCTTCGTTGCCCTTCTCTGGACACCTTCCAGCAGCTCAACCTCCTTCCTAAACTGAGGAGCCCAGAACTGGACACAGTACTCAAGGTGTGGCCTAACCAGTGCAGTGTACAGGGGCAGAATGACCTCCCTGCTCCTGCTGGCCACACTCTTCCTGATGCAGGCCAGGATGCCATTGGCCTTCTTGGCTGCCTGGGCACACTGCAGGCTCATGTTCAGCCTACAATCAACCAGCACCCCCAGGTCCCTCTCTGCCTGGCTGCTCTCAGCCACTCTGACCCCAGCCTGTAGCACTGCCTGGGGTTTCTGTGGCCAATGTGCAGAACCCAGCACTTGGATGTGTTCAATCTCATGCCCTTGGCCTCTGCCCATCTGTCCAGCCTGGCAAGGTCCCTCTGCAAAGCCTCTCTGCCCTCCAGCAGATCAACTCCTGCCCCCCAGCTTGGTGTCATCTGCAAATTTACTGATGATGGACTCAATGCCCTCATCCAGATCATCAATAAAGATGTTGAAGAGTATGGGGCCCAGCACTGATCCCTGGGGCACACCACTGGTGCCTGGCTGCCAGCTGGATGTGTGAGAGGAAAAAATACCTGTCCTGAGGAACAGCAGCTCACCAAGAGAAACCATGCTCTGCAACCTGCTTGGAAACCTGATGGGCAGTAACAGTGCAGTAAGAATGCTACACCTAGAGCTGAGGTTACTTAATCATTTTGTCTATTCAAAAGATCAGACCAGCACCATGACACCAATGGCAGCGATGCAGATTTTGGTTCCAAGTTCAACCTTTAAAGTCCACCTCATGTGATTGCACACTCTGAAAACCCTTAACTGAGGTCTGGAGAAGACAAGGCTGGGAGGGGACTTAATAAATGTCTATCAATATCTGAGGGCTGGGGGTCAGGAGGGAGTGCACAGGCTCTGCCCAGTTGCACCCTGTGACAGGACAAGGGGCAATGGATATAAACTGCAGCACAGGAGGTTCCACCTCAACATGAGAAGGAACTTCTTCACTGTGAGGGTCACAGAGCCCTGGAGCAGGCTGCCCAGAGAGGTTGTGGAGTCTCTGGAGCCTTTCCAGACCGGTCCGGATGTATCATAGTATCAGTCAGGGTTGGAAGGGACCACAAGGATCATTTAGTTCCAACCCCCCTGCCATGGGCAGGGACACCCTACACTAGATCAGGCTGGCCAGAGCCAGCCTGTGTGTTCCTGTGTGACCTGTACTGGATTCTATGGTCCTGCTCTGGCAGGAGGGTTGGACTCAAAGATCTCCAGAGGTCCCTTCCTACCCCTAACATCCTGTGATCTGTTCCATCAGAAACCCTACTAACCCACAGAACCCTCCTTCATCTGATATTCTCAACTGCCACTTTCCTTCTTCCTGATAGGAATAGCCCAAACCATAATAGCAGAATGTAAGCTCAAAATAGATCAGAGAGTTTGGGGTTTTAAACATGAGTTGTGTTTGCCACTGTAGGGACAAAAGGAAAAATAAAGACAGAATTCAACCCCCTAAAAATTAAAAGGTCTTCAAATCAGAGTCATGCTGCAAGCAAACACTTGGACATGAAGGCACATCAAGATGTGTTGCAGTCCACAATAATATGGCAGAGGTGACAGGGATGCTACAGGTCTGCACTTGTGCTAGAGGGACTGTAGCCAAATCCACAAGTAGCAGCCAGATCCAGTTATTATCCACATGGAAATTTCAATCAAGGAAAATGAGTTCAGGGAACATTTTAATACACTGTGCATGCTGCCTGTCACTGCATTTCAGCTGGGGAAGAGTCTTCAGCTTACTGATGCCTCATAGTTTGTAAAGCAGGCACTTAATGATTGTTTAGTGTACTCAGCTGACAAGCACTAAGCATCACTTCCACACAAGCAAAGGGCAGCTTCGGACCTCCACGAGTTCCTGCAGTGAATCAGTAAACAATCTTCATCCTGGTATTTCCTTGAAAGTCCTCTGCACAATGAATAACTCACAAGTGAAAACAGTTTCCAGGTACCAAGGGGAAACTGAACAACTAATTATGACTGCCAGCATAAAAGCAAGCTTGCTGGTGACGTGGCATTCATCACAGCCTGGAACAAACAACATCCCCACCGCCGAAGACGACTGAGCAGGGTTGAGGCTTGTGGTAGTTTTAGGCTGTACCTTTAAATTTTTTCCACAGACATTGAGCAGAAAGTAGTAGAATGCAAATAAATCACCACTGGGTGTAAAAAGGGAAATAATGATAGCTCCAAACAATACCATTGGCGAGATCTCTAGCGTAAGAGTTGCTTTGGTAATCTTTCTCTCTTTCGGTTGCTTCACTCTGGGAAACACTAACTTTGGGCTTCTGCTGCCTTCTGCTGACCTTGGCTGCACTGGTTGGCTAAGGCTAACAAAAACTCTCTGCTCTTTTCCCTTGCCCTTTTGTGTCCAGGGGGGTAAGGAGCAGGGCAGGGAGTGGGAAGCTATTGGCAGCTCCCCTGGTTTTTGCTGGGGGGGTTCTTGTGCTGTTTCTCAATTGTAAGTACCTGTAAATATTTGTCAATCCTGTATATTGGTACATGTCCATTGCATTCCATTGCAGACTGCAGCTTTGCTTGTAAATACAGCTCCCATTTGCTTCCAGCTGGGCTGGGCTGGCAAAGTTAATGGTGGGGGCAATTTTCAACACACCACAAGTCTGTACCTAAGCAGCGCTTTGGCAGTTAAGCCATATGGGCAGATTACAATAATAATACAATAAACCAGGTGGGAAGAGACCTTCAAGATCATTGTGTCCAACCTATCAACCAATCCAGCCCACCCAAACAACATGCTGGAGTACTTTGGAAAGTACACTCAGGTGGAGGGACTAAGGAAAACACAATTTGTGTCTCAGCCCCAGTGGCCTCAAAACCTGGAATAATCAGGTTACTAGTAGCAGGCTGGTTCAGTTCACAGCAGTCTTGAGCTGTCTATAGAATTTGTGCACAGTCAGGTTAGATTTTTACCTGCACAGGTTTTGTTTGATTCATCTTCATTGCTGCCACAGTCGTTGGTTCCATCACAAAGCCACCTCTTGGGAATGCAGCGATTGTTTTGGCACTTGAACTGGTCATCAGGACAGCTGTGATTGACTGGGGAGAGAAGAACAATCAGACAAACAAAGAACAGGGTTGTTCTCCAGGAAACAGTCTGACAGCACCATCTGAAAGGAATACCTGGAGTGGCACTCCCTGGTGATGCAGCTCACGTGGCGATCCTGCAGACATTGCCACTGTGATGTACAAATTGTTCAGCAGAGCAGCCACACTCACAATGCTTTGCAATACCTCAATCATAAATGTAACAAGGGAGAGCAAAGACCCTCCTGTCCCCCCAGGGTCGAAATGGAGCCCCCCTTCTGTTAACCACTGCATGAGCAGCGCTCTACAGCTGTGCTGTTTCCTTCCAGAAACATGTCCTCATTCACACATTCTGCCAGTGTGGTGAGGTCTGCAAACTGAAGTGCACATGAGCAATGGAAAACCCCAAGAGGGAACAGGGCCAAGCTGCTAAGTGCATATTCAAAACATCATACTGCAGTGAGCAGGGGCTTGGGCAGGTTATAAAACACTTCTAACGTGATGCACTGCACTGTCAGTGGCCACAGATAGATCTCTGGTTTACTTACCATGAAATTGTAGGTGTCAGGAAGTGAAATATGCAACAGTGTAAAACTGACCAAAAAAACAAGCCTGGGATTCAAGAGTGAACAAGGGAGCTTCTGAACATGGAAGGGATGAAGACTGAAGGCAGAGGATTATGTAAATACCACTGGCCTGCTCTTGCAGCTGGGCTCTGTGTGTGTGTGAGTGAGTGAGTGTGTGTGAGTGAGTGAGTGTGAGTGAGTGAGTGAGTGAGTGTGAGTGAGTGAGTGAGTGTGTGTGTGCTGCTTTTATGCTACCAACAACCCTGGGATCACAGAACGGCAGGGGTTGGAAGGGACCTCCAGAGATCATCCAGTCCAACCCCCCTGCCAGAGCAGCACCACCCAGGGCAGGGCACACAGGAACACATCCAGGTGGGGTTGGAAAGTCTCCAGAGGAGACTCCACAACCTCTCTGGGCAGCCTGCTCCAGGGCTCTGCCACCCTCACCATACAGAAGTGTCTCCTCATGCTCAGGTGCAACCACCTGGGTTCCAGCTTGTCCCTGTTGTTCCTTGTCCTATCCTTGGGCACCACCAAACAGAGCCTGGCACCTTCATCCTGACCCCCACCCCTCAGGTATTGATAGATAGTGATCAGATCCCCTCTCAGCCTTCTCCTCTCCAGACTAAACAGCGCAAGGGCTCCCAGTCTCTCTTCACAGCAGAGATGTTCAGGTCCCCTGGTCAGCCTTGCAGCTATTCCATTGGACTCTCTCCAGCAGGTCTCTGTCTCTATTGACCTGGGGAGCCCAGAACTGGACACAGCACACTAGGTGTGGTCTCAGCAGGGCAGAGCAGAGGGGCAGGAGAACCTCCCTAGCCCTGCTGGCCACACTTCTCTTCATGCACCCCGGATCCCCTTGGCTCTCTTGGCCACCAGGGCACATTGCTGTCCCATGCAGAACTTGCTGCCCACCAGCACTCCAAGGTCTTTTACTTATCAGACCTTGCAAATCTTGATCTGCAGAAGGGCAGTAAACCATGCAGAGTTTGAAATGCTGTGTTAAAAATGACCTGAATCTGTTTTCCACCTACTCCTCCATCCCGAGTTTGCAAGTTTACCACACATCTGGAAACAAGCAGTATTTAAAATGGAACGATGTCTGGAGGCTTATCCTTGACATTTCACCAGCTTTTATCTTTGACCTTTCCACTGAAGACAACTCAGAGTGAGTGTGATATCAAGAGCACATGGACCCTTCCTGAGTGCTGTGTGTGGAGGGTGCAAGAACACCTGAAGCAAAGATTAGCAATCTGAGCAGAAAAGTGTTCCAGGTCTCATACTGCTGCTGGGGTTTAGTTGGCAGTGTGACTGGAGCACAAAACTGTTATTACCTAGGGAACACAGCTTAAAACTGAAGGCTTTTGTGTTTTAAATCTGACTTCATTACTAGGCATGGACTGTGTTTTGCATGCTAGTTGTGTTTTGGTTCCTGTGTTTACTAATGTGTGGGTGCATTCTATTCGTGGAATTGAATTGTGTCAGACCACAGAAGAGCTACTGAAGTTACTCTGGCCGTGGGGGAACAGAGATTAATGTCACCACACTGATCAGCACACTGTATCTCACAGAGCTCTGGGACCACATTATGTTCCATTTTTTATCTGTATAAATCCCCAGAGAATTCCCAGCCTTGATCAATGAGGTGGGCTATGCTACCCTCACGTAAACCAGATTCAAGCCAGCCCTGCCGAAAGATTTGCCTTCCCCCTGTCATTGTTAGCTGAGCTGAGGAAGGCTTTGAGGCTGCCTGAGCGTGACTTCCCCTTCACAAACCCATGCTGAGTACCCTCAATCACTTCCCTGTCCTTCATGTCTTTGGAAATGGTTTCCAGGACTGATTGCTCCATCACTTTGCTAGAGGCTGAGCTGAAGCTGGCCTTGGCTGTGTGAAGGTTGGACTAGCGGTGGTATTCCGAGGCCAATTCCAACCTGAATTACCCAGTGACCCATATAAACAGGTGCAATAGTGGGAAACAAAGTGAAAAATATCAGCACTTAAGATCAGAAATGACTGTGTGGAAACCAAAGGTGAATGCTCTGGTACCACAGTATGAATGAGTGCAGGAGTGCCTTGGAAAGAGCTAGTGCTATGATATGCAAGAAAAGTAATGATTTAAGGATGATTGCTTTTGCTTCACTCCCCTCAGAGCTATTCTTCTCCCCACTTGTGGTAGTTTTAGGCTGTGCCTTGAAAATTTTCCACAGATCTTGAACTAAAAGTAGTAGAATGTACATAAATCACCATTGAAGGCAAAAAGGAAAATAATGGTCTAAATGATCAGCTCTCTGACATACAAGTGAGTGTTGTACACGAACTCACTCTCTGACTGCTCCACTCCAGCAGTACCAGCTCCTGGCTTCTGCTGGCTTTGCTGACCTTGCCTGCATTGCTTTGTTGTGGCTGAGTATCACAGCACATTAGAAAGGACCTCAAGACACCACCCAGTCTAACCCCCCTGCCAGAGCAGGATCACTTAGGGTAGTCCACACAGGAACACATCCAGGTGGGGTTGGAAAGTCTTCGGAGAAGGAGACTCCACAACCTCTCTGGGCAGCCTGCTCCAGGGCTCCGTCACCCTCACCCTCTGCTTTTCTCCTTTCTTCCTGTGTACAGGGGAGAGAGAAGGGAGCAGGGAGGGGAAGCTGTTGGTAGCCCCCTGGTTTGCCCAGGGGGGTCCTTGTGCTGTTTATGAATTGTACATACAGACCAATATTGTGTATTTTGTACCTACTCGCTGCATTCCATATTTTAGACTGGAGTTTTGCTTGCCAATACAGCTTCATTTGCTCTGTAACTGAGCTGGTCTGGTGATTTTATGCTGGGGGGTGGAACTGTCACCCCAGCACACCACTTCTCCCCCTGAGCAAGGAGCTGTGAGCAGCAAGGGCAGAGCACACGTACCGCAGATCTCAGCCTGCTCGTCGCTGCCATCCAGGCAGTCGTCGTCCCCGTCGCAGCGCCAGCGAGCCTGGATGCAGCGCTTGTTGTGGCACTGGAACTGCTCAGCCTTGCACAGCTGGGGCACACTCTCCGGGTTGAACTGGGAGAAAACACCCAACAAGCACATCTCTCTGTCAGCTTGAGACACACAGACAGCAAAGCTACCTCTGCATGAAAAGAAAGACCCATTCTCATCAATGCTCTCCAGAACACTGGTGTAGAACCACACAGAACCATCAGGTTGGAAAAGAGCCTCAGCATCACCAAGTCCAACCCAGAACCCTGCTCTACAAGGCTCACCCCTAAACCATAGCCCCAAGCACCACAGCCAAACCACCTGGAAACACAGCCAGGGTTGGTGACTCCACCACCTCCCTGACTACTCTTGCCCCAAAAAAATGTTTCCTCATGTCCAGTCTAAACCTCCCCAGTGGGCTTGAGGCCATTCCCTCTTTCTGTCACTAATTACCTGGGAGAAGAGACCAGCAGCAGCTCTCCACAATCTCTTTCAGATAGCTGTAGGCAGCAATGAGCTCTCCCCTCAGCCTCCTCTTTTTCACACTAACCATCCCCAGCTCCTTCAGTTGCTCCTCATGAGATTTATTCTCCAGGCCCTGCCCAGCTTCCTTGCCCTCCTCTGCCCTGGCTCCAGCACCTCCACATCTCTCTTGTATTGAGGTGTCCAAAACTGGACACAGCACTTGAGGTGCGGCCTCATGCTTGAGGTGATTCCAGCTGGAGCCCTCAGCAGCAAGCAGAGCTGAGTGTATGGGTGAAGAAAGAAATATCTTGGTAAGAAAGGGAAGGACTCAGAAGAGCACTCACACTGTTTCGTTTTCCATACTGGTGCTTAGATGAGAGTGTGAAAAACACCAGGTTAGAATGTTGCCACCAGTCATCAAAGGTGGACAGGAAATATCCTTACTGACACAGAGGGAATTCTGATGCGTGTTAAAGGGCTAGGAAATGATTACTGAGAAGCTGATTCTTGTATCCCAGCAACAGCTCCAAGCCCTGCATTAGGCAGGGGCACAGACTCGGCTAAGAGCGGATCAAATTCTGCTGAGGCAGAGGGAAGCAGCAAGCTACCAGCATTGATAAACCAGACAGGTACAGCTCCCAGCATGAGGCTCAGGGTGCTTCACAGCAGATAGATACCTGACATGACACGGGAGGATCAGCACAGCCCTTGGGAGGAGCTGGGCAATGAAGTGTGCTGGGGAAGAGCTGGAAACCTTCTTAGCTCAGATCTGAAGTGTCTAACCTTTCTTGCTACTGCTTACACTCCATCTTGCCAGGGAGAACTCCACCTGCCAGTATTTGCTGATAAAGAGTGAAACACTTCCCTGTAGCAACAGGGATGGCTCTGCCCCCGACGCACTTGGCACACAGGAGGTAAGCTCAGTAGTGGTCAGCATGGTATGAATTAATCCTTATGCTCTACTTGTCTTTGTAGGCTTTCTGCTGGAGACCTCTGTAAAGTCTCACACATTGCAGTCCAGGAAGCAGAGCAGTGAGATTGAAAAAGAAAAGGCAAACAGTGGAAAAAGAAAAAGAAGGTAATTTTGGCTAAGGGCTAGAGACCTGTGGTATCTGATTTTTTAAATCATACTTATTACAGTCTCCCATTCTATTATTAACACCGGGTTTCAGTTGGTGTTTGAAGGACGATAGCCAAGGAAGAGATGCAAAATACTAATACCAATGTAACCATAAATCGATAGCATTGTGCGGAGCCAGCTTATAGAACACTGCATCTGCTGGGTACGCTTCATCAACAGCTTCAGCATGAGCAGTTTCCAGCTGTCTTCACTTTGAGATACTTAGTCCATATAACAGAGTTAGAGGATGGGTTGCGTTGGAAGGGACCTTAAGATCATTCAGTTCCAACCCCCTGCCATGGGCAGGGACACTTCCAACCAGCCCAGGTTGCTCAAGGCCTCATCCAGCCTGGTCTTGAACACCTCCAGGCAGGGGACATCCACAGCCTCCCTGGGCAGCCTGTTCCAGTGTCTCACCACCCTCCTAGGTCTCCAGTCTCAATCTCCCCCACCCAGCTCAGAGCCATTGCAACTTGTCCCATCACAACAAGCCCCTATCAAAGTCCCTCCCCAGCCCTCCTGTAGGCCCCCTTCATGGACTGAAATAACCTGAATCCAGTCCATGGAGGTTCAATACAGTATTTACAGGAAAGCACGTCTGGGATTCCTGGTACTTTCGTGTTCTGGTTTGTTTAAGGTCCATGAGATCTTTCAATGCTTTTTCATAGTCTGACTTTCCAACACATTTTTTTCATCCACTGTTGAATACTTAATATATTAAATATATATTTATATACATAAAGTATATATTATTGAGTACCTATACTATAGATATAAATGTGTACATATATTTACATATATTTATGTGTGTCTATATACACTTATGTGTGTATATATATACACTTTTATACATATACTTGTGGTGTATATACAGATACTATATACATACACACACTTATCTGTGCATCAATGAATACATTAAGTATATACACACAAATCTATATATGCATGTATACATTAATAGAATATATATATATCTCTATCTCTATATATATTCTATCTATATATAATATAGATAGATAGATATATATTCCATATATATTCTATCTATCTATTCTTTCCATTAATGTAGATATATACTCATATATCTTTTGTGTGTGTGATATATTATTCAGTGTACTCATTGAAACATCTTTATCATATTTCCTGCCCTGGCTTCACTTGGAATCTGTATTTAAGGCCTATTTTCTGTGTCTTACAGCAGCACCCGAAAAGGGAAGCCAGTAGCAGAGTGCAGTGTCGTGTTTTATTTGCAGATTTGATCTGATCCCTTAACCAGCAGCAGCAGCAGCTCAGATATTCGTTCCCCTCAGCTCTTACTCGTGCAGGTTGTTCTGTTTTCCTCCAGAAGCTGATTATCAGCACAGGCACAAACTCTGCCTCCAGGAATGGCCAAACAAAAGCGTGCTGCAGCCTCCGTTGTTGACACGACAGGCATTATCACCTGGGAAATGAAACAGAACACAATAAAGAGGCAACTCTCAAGCTAACAGGCACAACTAGATGAGTGCTTTTTCAGTACATCAGCACACAATGTTTTTTACCATTACTTTCCCCTCTCATTGGAGGGACACATTGGTCTCAGAGTTTGGTTACTACAGGT
This sequence comes from Colaptes auratus, assembly GCA_015227895.2. Classification (NCBI taxonomy): domain Eukaryota; kingdom Metazoa; phylum Chordata; class Aves; order Piciformes; family Picidae; genus Colaptes; species Colaptes auratus. The sequence continues at coordinate 48,268,305 of CM026887.1, forward strand.
GACAGCAGTTAAACAATTTTAGTTGCAAGTTGCAATAAC